>BPLS01000585.1:158588-384599 GCA_019656275.1 Rhododendron kiyosumense
GCGAATAAAATTGCACTCCGTGGAGGCTCCGGAAGGCTCCGGACCAAACTCTCTTTCTTATCTTCTGTGTTTTCTTCTCCAAGTGCGCTCTCTCTCTCTCTCTCTCTCTCCTCTGTTTTCTTCTCCAAATGTTAAAGTTCAGTGATGCAGTGGCCCATACTCAAAATCTGCTCCCCTAAATCCCCCATCTACTATGGTCATCAAGGAATTCAGAAAAATCGAATCCAGAAAAGTCGAATCAAATATCGAGAACTCATATAAACCTATGCTTGATCAATCAATTAGCAAATTAGAGTGAATCTCAAGAACCCATATTAAACCAATCAAATATTAATTCCAACACCAGAAGAGAGAACAAGTCTTCAATTTGCTTACATTCAACACGGGATCCCCAAAAAGACAGATCAAATTCTTGTCATTTTTTTTCTTTTACCATAATTCTTCTCATATTTTTTCCCTTTAATTGCTTTGGTCCCTCTTTGATTATTGTTGCGGATCATGTCTTCTTTTAAGTTGAGGGGTGAGTTTGAGGAAGGAAGAGAAGAAAACGAAAACGAAAACGAAGAAGACAGAGGGCCAGAGGGGTCACACACAGAGAGAGAGAGAGAGAGAGAGAGAGAGAGAGAGAGGTCAGTGAGGAATTCCCGTGAATACACATGAGCAATTTTAAATACGCCCCAAAACGGTGTTTTAGGGGCTGCAATTTGCAGGGAGAACAGGATGCGGGATCCCTCAAACTCAGAATCCATATCCCTAGTTTTTCAAAAACTACGGTTTTTTCGTTTTGGCCTTACTTAATTTTTTTCACATTTATTAGTTTTACGTTAAAATTTTGTAGATTTTAAGTTTGTCTTAACGGGAGAAATAAAAAAATAAAAAATTATAACTTTTACCCAATTTTTTTTTTAAAATATCCAACCTTCAGCAATTTTAGCCAAAAAAATTGAGTTAAAATTGCTAAAACTTAAACCAACAATCTTAAAAAAAAAACCACTAATGTAAAACTAACAAATGTAAAAAAAAAAAATTGAATAAAGACAAAATGAAAAATAAACCAGGGTTATTTTGGAAAACTAGACCTGTATACTATAAGATGTAGTTACCTAAAATAAAACGATACTCTTTCCTTAACTCTCTCTCCTATGTGGAATTTTCTCATTTTTTTCATCTTTTTATTCATTATTCTACACTTTTATAAAATATAAAATATATACTTTATTTTGCTTAAAACGGATTCTAAGTTCAATCAATAATATTGGAAATACTCTTTGAAACCTATCTTATTTCTTTGTTTTTTTTATTGTCGTGGAATTTTCTTAACTATTTTGCAAGAAAATGGAATAAATTCTAATAGTCATTCGCGCTGATTCATTGATGTCGAGGAAAAAAGTTCTCACTGATTTTTTTTCCCGGTCCCCATGCATTGAACGAGCAAGATGCTAGTAGATTCTAGCATGAAAATGCATTATAACAAAATTAACTATAAAATATAGAATCTTGAATTACGATTCGCCGAACTTTTTGATCCTTTTCATATATTCAAGTACTACTCTTTTGTAAAAAATTATTCTTCGAAATTATCCATTGTAACTTAGTTTTTGTCTTTTATTTATATAAAATTATTGAAGTATCCTTACCTCTTGAGTCACTTTTTTCATGTGAAAGGCAATTTGGCACTTTCAATGACTAAAAGGGAAGTGTTGAAATCATTTCCCATTGTTTAAACACTTTAATAATTTGTGATTATAATTTAAAAATTCATAATGAAAAAAGAAAAAATAATTGGCTCCCGGGTGTTAAGGATTTTAACGCTTGGTCGGAGGATGGTCAGATTGGGCTTCTGCTATTCTAGCCACTGATGTATAACCTTTTCCTTGTGAATGAATCTGTTTTCTCATAAATAAATATTTAAAAAAAAAACATGCTTTGAAAAAGTATTATTACTGGACATGCTATTGGGAAAAATTAAAAGGAGTGCAAGTATTTTCCACTTAATTACACATTTTACTTGTGAGAAGTAAATGTGAAGTTTGATATGGGATTTCCACTGGCCCCAAGAAGATACGGTAGGTCCGTAGTAGGGGTGTCAAACGGGCCGGGTCGGCATGGCACGACACGGGCACGACACGGTTAAATGTGGCACGGCACGGGCACGGTCATGCCCTAGCACAGCACGACACGGCACGGTCTTAGTGAGCACGTGGACGGGCACGGGCACGGTCTTGGCCAGGCACGGCACGACACGGCACGGTTTTAGTGGGCACGTGGACTGGCACGGGGCACGAACGTGGGCGGGCACGACACGGGCACGGCACAGAAGTTGGCCGGCACGGCATAGCACGACACGGTTTAGCCGGGCACGGGCACGGTCATTTTTTTTACCTTTAAAAAATAATCAATTTTTATTTGGTAAAAAATATTTGTTTTGTTTTTGTTAGTGAATAGACTTTGGACAATTGGTTTGTAAATTTAACATGACAAGATAACAAGTAAAATTTAAAAAACTTATCAAAATATTTATGGTGCGAGAGTAATTTAATACGAAAGAACATGTGCAAGAGTCGTATATCCCTAGATCTAATGAGAAATAAGAAAAAAATACATAGTAGAAATAATAGGAAAAAAACTTTATAGAAATAAGGGGGAAAAAAAAACGAAAAAGGAATTAGCTACACTGGGACTTGAACCCAAGGTCCCTAGGTTCTATTATACACAATCAAACCACTATGTCACCAATTAACTTGTGTTATAAATTTAAAAAATTAGTACATAACTATTATACAAAAACGAAACCATCAAGCAGTAGCCACACAATCGTAACACAATCACGACGATCGATACTATTCAATGCATTCATTTTATTGTGCTTAGTGTTATAATCATGGGACCCAATTTTTTCGTGCGTTGGGTTTTGAAAACTCTTTCATCGGCATGCTAATTCATTGTTTGATTGAATTTTTTTACTTCCGATCAAGTATGTAGCGATAAGTATTTTACTTGATTATTGACATAAATGATATAATCCCACCCACATAAAAGTTAGATGGTTCCGATTTTTTAAAAATAGTTTAGGCGGCCCTCAAGTAAATGGGTCGGCACGGCACAACAGGATTAAAAAAATGACACAATTTAAGTAAATGGCCCGGTCTGACCCGGCACGATTAAAAAATGGCACGACAAGACACGATTAAAAAATGGGCAGGCACAGCACCACACGATTTAAGTAAATGGGCCCGGCCCGGCACGACACGATTGAAAAATGGCACGGCACGGCATGACACTATTTAAGTAAATAGGAACGGCACGACATGATACGATTGGCTACAGAGCCGGCCAGGGGGTAAGCCCCGCAAGCCGGCCGGCTCGGGCAACCCCCCGGCAAGGGGCAATAAAAAAAAAAAAAAATTTTTTTATTGTATACAAAAAAAAAAATAGAAATCCAACAAAAAAATATATTTAGGGGCAACCAAGCGGAAGGTTAGGCTTGGGCAACCCAAATGTCGGGGCCGGCACTGATTGGCTATGGCACGACACGGCACGACACGATTTAAGTAAACGGACACGGCACGGCACGACACGAAGCACGGTTGGCACGAAAGTTGAATGGCACGGCACGGCACGACACGCACGTTTGACATCTCTAGTCCGTAGTGAGTCCATGTCATCACCTTACTTTGCACATTCATGTAAAAAATTAAATTGATTAGATATATTAAAGTCAAATGCTTCAACAAGTTTCTTTCTACAAAAAATAATCATACATTCTCGACCAATCGACACTCACCTATTTTTTAAACGAATACAATTTGGTTTTGTCAATACCAATAACTAATCAACTTATTTTTGCATAATTTGCCGGCCAACCTCGGCCCACACCTAGTCTAAGGTCTTGAAAATAAACCCCTTCTTTTTGTCTCCGATTTTGGTAGTAGATTCAATCACATTCATCCACTTCTTATCTGAGCTCCAAAATTAAAAACTCATCCATTAAAAACTCATTGGATGTTAAGGGATACTGTCACGCGATGTCCATTACCATTTACGACAACACATTCATGCAAGCTTCAAGACTAAAAATATATACCTTACCCAAATGTGTAGCAATGATGAATTACTCCAAATTTATTTTGTCCAACATGACTTTAGACCTTACCCTAATATGTAGCAATGATAAATTACTCAAATTTATTTTGTCCAACATGACTTTAGTGGTCTTTTGCTTCGAGTGTTTTTATCACAGACTGGTTGGTTGGCGAGAGAAACAATCGGAAAACAGAAACAGTGGCCCAAACATTTGGGGCACCGAATTGCTTCGGTTCAATCATCCGACCAATTGCATCAGACATCGACTCAAATTATCCGGAAGATGTCTTAAATGTCTCAAAACAATAGTAATAACTGGACACGAAATTCATGCTGAAATCAGTAACAAGCTAAACCATTCGTTCTCGCCCTTCAAATCCACAAACGGAGTATATAGCACCTAAACAAGGACGAAAAACCCTGTCCCGGTTAACCGATCAAAATGTCATCTCATTCCATTGCAGGAAGTTAGAAGAAGCCTAAAACAATTGTGCAGAATTAGTTTGTGTTTGCAAAAAACATTCTAGACTAAGTTCAGAAACATCACCTTGCAAATAAGAGAGTCCCCAAGAGTGGATCAAAATCCGCATTCTAATAGTACAACGTTAAATCGTATTCACTTAGATAATCAATCCATTCAACTTTACATAAGTCGTAGGAACCGGGTCACCCTCAGTTCTCCTCAAGCCATTGTCTTTCAACTGTCATACTGATAGAGATCAAAAATTAAATGACGAGTGTAACAGAGAAGCAGGTATATCATAGAGGGTCACAATGGAAACGCTGACAGAGCCCCAACCATCACCTACCCCGTACATTGGAAGGGGATCGAGGGCCCTTATCGCTGCTTACATCATCATCGAATTCCCTTCCATCTACTACACAGAAGCCATTGTTGTTGACACTCGGTTCAGAACTGGCATTACTGCTTGTTGCAAGCGGGGAGTCCGAGACACTAATTGTCCTGCTTCGTGTAGGCCCCGGTCTCACACTATACATAGACGATGCTGGTATATTCGTCATCAATGGCCTCAAATTACCTGGAATGTGCCGCCTTATATCCTGCTCAAGAGAATACACAATGGGAAATTGGAAAGTATGTCAAATTTGGTACACACAATGAAATCCTGTTCTTGTTAAATAATCTACTACTAGAAGTACGCAAATACATACAACCTATCCATTTCTTTTTGTCCATATTTCCAATTTAAGATGTCTCCAAATATATGTCCTATTTGAAAAGTCAGAGTATGAAACTCGTTAGTTTCCTAATTCACCTTATTACAGACAGTTATCAATACACTTTAAAGTAGGGATAAAATTAATAGATTTTTCACATTAAATTTTGGGTGCATTAACTGCATGTCTTAAAAATTTAGAACCCCCAAAGGGAAAAACCAAAACGGGACAATGGCAGTACAAGAGAACCACGTCAACAAATATCAACATCGACAAGGACTAGTTGAACATTTACATAGAGTGGGCATTCTTGTTAGATGTGAAACAATGCCGGGATACAGTGTATAGTAGTACCACTGTAAAAAAGCAAGCACATACCATATGCCTAATGGCCATATCCAGAGATTTCTTCGAGAGTGTCCTTCCAAACCCCATGCTGTCAGGGGATGAAGATTTCCCAGACAAGTTACTAAGAGGGGAATGTTTGTCATCTTGCTTTGGTGGCACCAGTTTCCGCATATTCGTCACTCTGTCAACCATCTTGGTTCCAATCAAAACAGGGCTCACATTGTCATTTGCTTTAGCATGCAACCGACTAGCTGCAGGAACAGAACCTCCACTGCTATGAACAACACCATTGGGGGGTCGTCCTCTTGATGGGGAGCACGACTGCCGTCTAACCCTTCCATTAGAAACAGGCTCAACAGAAGAAGAACGGGCACTAGGTGCTCCAGGCCTCCCCCTAGTTGCTGAAAGTGGCCTATCAGGGAGTGAGGTCCTTAAATTAGGCGGGGCATCAAGAGAGAAACCAGGCATCTCCGAAGGCTTCCACGGTCTGGATTTCACAGTCGGAGAACTAGCACGCGGCGGCGGATTTCTAGCCGTGGCTGTGGGACCCGGTTTGGTAACAGGAGGAGGAGACTTAACAGGAGGAGCAGATGTATTTGATATAGCAGAGAGAGTGGTTGGCCTACGAGTTGGTGTTGGTGCCCTAGATGTAGGTTTAGATGATGCTGGTAAGGTGGGTCTAGAAGTGGGTGTCGAGGATCTTGCAGTAGTCCTGGACAAAGGTGTTGTGGATCTTGGTGGAGCAGTGGGCTTACTTGAAGTTAATGTAGACCTAGAAGTGGGCGTAGAAGACCTTGAAGGTCTAGGCGCAGAAGTAGATGTGGGTTTAGAAGCTGTAGTTGATGCGGATTTGGGTGCTGCGTTTAGTGTGGGTTTAGCCGATGAGGACAACGTGGGCCGTCCAGTTGGTGTTGCCGGTCTTGATCCAGGACCCCCTGAAGATGAGGGCCTTCGAATTCCGGCACTTGAGCTATTCAACCCCGGGGATGGAGCTGACTGTCTAGATGATAAGTTGCTCCGGGAAGCAGGTTCTGGCTGGGGGTTTGCAAGCTATAATCACATTAAACAAATGATAGAAACAACTTACAACAAAGTTAAGAACGTTAAATCAACAGATTGAGCAGATACAAACAACTTACAACAAAGTTAACCTACTGAATTGGATGCAACATCTGATCCGTTCAAGAAATTATGGTCTCTGAGCACAAGCACTACCATTTGTGGATCAATAATTGTAGCTGAAAGACTTTCAATGTTTCAAAACCTCTCAAAGGCTTCTCAAAGTTGGATGCTCTTTCCAGAAACCATATGCTACTCAAGTTATCAACTTACCATCTTCTTTGATAAATAGACAAAAACTTGGGGGGTGGGGAGCACTATGGGATAAAAGGAAACAAACGCTGGCCTTCATAATCTGATATGGACAATTCAAACCTTGTAGTAAAACTTGCATGCAAGACCAATAAGTTTATAAGCCATCAAAATATGGATTGAGAATTTGAGATGGATCTAATGTTTGAAAGTATGTGATACAAGTTATCAACCATGTCCAGAACTAGATGTATATCTGTAGAGAGTACAGAATACCAGCTAGAGTTTCAAATTGCACACATGGATTTACCAATGTGGAAAAGGGGTTTTTGCGGCTGCAAACTTGAACAATATTTTTAACACTTGGGACAAACTTCAAGCCAAGATGGTCTGTCGTAGTTTTAAGTAGTTTTTTAATGGTGGTTGGCATTGGTGGTTTTTGCAGATCCATTACAATTTCATATTATGAATGTTATACTAGAAGCAATTCATGAGTCAACTTTCCATGTGCAAAGACTAACAAATCAAAAGTCTACCAACCATTTACTAATGGTTGAAAATTTTAAATTACCAAATTAACCAGCAAAAATCTACTATGCATCTGATCTGATAGCCGATAGGTATAAAAAACCACAAAACTCCACCAACTATTAAGTATTGCAAAGATAAACTAAGACTGCAATGTCAAGTTTAAATAACACCCTTACTCTAGATTTTAGTGCAGTCGGCAGAGCTTTTGGAGTTCCAATTTGACTCATAACAGTTCTCTGTGATTCCATCTCCAATGAAGGAAAAAGAGGAGTACCGGGAGGGGTTAGAAGCCTGAAACAGACAAATAAAACTAATAAGTTACCACCGGTCAAAAGCATAGGTCCTTGGTCTTGCACTTTATTAAATCAATATGCAACTTGAACCTATTAATCAGAGAAACCAGGAAATCTAAGGCGGTTAAGACACATGAAAACAATTAGGACCGCCAATTTAACTGAAGGGGAGACAGAATGAAATTCCAGCTGATCAATAAAGTACAGAAAAAGAAACAGATTTTCACCACGAGTCCATATCGTCACCACCTGCAAGATTTAATGCGACTGTGTGTGTGTGCGTGTGTGGCTAACTCCTCTCTCTTTCTCCCATAAAAACGGAAAATAGTGACTTGAAAGTATATCAATCAGAAACAAACAAGGATCTAAAGACATGTTATTCAATAAATGAGGAACAATGCAGATGGACTTAGCAAACTAAGATAACAAAGACAAGTATTTATATGCTTAGTATAATAGATTGTGGAGTAGCCGAACAGCTGGAGTGTAACCACTGGAATCTATTAGAAAGCTTTCCAGCAAAAGGCTTACTACTTGCTAGCAGGGCAACGATAGCCCATTCACAATCAAACTATTACTTGTTAAACTCCAAGCATTTATTCATGTCTTATCAAATTAGGCTCAATGGAAATGGGCTTAACATATAAAACCCTAGTTATATAATCACAGAGACGAGTTTGCTGTGTAAGAATTCTGGAGTGCTGAAACTACAACTTAGCTTGAGATATGTACTCCTTTAGTAAGGGGCAGCCCAAGCATTAGGCCATTAAGGCCTATGCCTACGGCCTCCAATTTTGAGAGGGCTCAGATTTTTACTTCTCAAGACTACTTATATTGGATTAAAAAAACCCATTTAGGTATTAAAAAAAGGCCTTCAGGAAGTATCCTCCATATTCAGACTTCTTTTCTTAAAGTGTTGAAATTTCGTAGCATTGATTATTGTTTCATATTTCACATTGTCACATAGAATATAGTATTGCAGACGCTAGGGGTTAGGTACTAGCAAACTTCACTACTAACAAACTTTCATCTAAAAAAGCAAGTTATATAATTTTCAAATGTAATAAATATATAATAGATTAAATTTTTTATATTAATACTTAAATTCTTAAAGGCCTCCCACAAAGGTTTTGCCTTAGGCATTCAATGAGGTCAGGCCGGGCTTCCCTTACAAGTAGAAAAGTTGTTAAAAGTAAACACTTAATACAAATCGATAGTTAAGCATATCAAGAGAATGCCGCCATATTACCAGTCATAATCATTTTTATCATTGTCGGAATTCAGGAAATCATCCGCGCCAGTCTTCCGTGCTGGTGTAGATGATGTAATGTTGAATATTGGAGAAGTGCCTGGCTTCAGTCCTGCCATCCCCAATACAATAATGCAAAAAACACAGCCTCAATTCTCAACGCAACAAAATCAAAGTAGTCCAATAAGTAAAGCCACCGTTCCAACTATTTCACAAATATTAACTCCAGATATAATATAAAACTACGCCAACAAAATCCAGATTGCTCACCTAATTAACAATCAAGGGGGCTTTTCTGCAAAACTAAAGGAACTAAATGGGCTAAAACCTGAGTTTTCATGGATATCTAGGCAGGTTATTCCCCCCACACATATCAACTAAAATATCATGTAGCATAAACAAATTGACTAGTCCAATAATATAACGGAGACGCACCCTAGACCAAAAACACGCAAAATAATTAAATCAAATGAAAGTCAAAACTAAAAAAAATTGAGAACAGTGATTAACCTAACGGAGCATCGAACTCTTCGGAGTTGTGAAGGAGAAGATTGTTCCGTTCCTTCTCGCGTTTTCGCATCTCCAGGAACAACCCCAGCTCGTCTTCCTTCTCCTTCATCGTCGACGCCCTCACGCTCCCTACCTGCTGCTGCCTCTGCTTCGAGGGCGCCTGCATTTGCGACTCCTGAGCCCTAAAACTCCGATTCATCGCTCGAATCCAAACAATACAAGCACGCAAACAAGCAAAACCACAGACCCGCGGGTTAAAACCCTAGTTTCTCGTCCACTGCTCCGAAAACAACCGTTCGCACACCAAATGCGCCGTCAGCTCTCCGAAAACGGAATCAGCATCTCCAGATCTGAAATGAAGCTCGAATAATGCGTTCAAACCCGAGGCAGAAACAAGAAGGAAAAACAAGCGGCATTTCACGCGAATCAGTCACTCTTCACTCTCCCCAACCAGCGTGTGACGTAACGAGCGATAAAGATATACAACCATAAATATCTACGTGTAGGGTACAACAATATACGTGTATGAAAGGTTATATAAAGACGGAGTAAAAAGGAAAGCGTTCAGCTTGGAGAGACGGGCATTGTCGAGTAGAGAGAGAGAAATAATACACGGGGAAGATGGGGAGTCACCGGAGAGAGTTTTGGGGGGGGGGGGGAGGGAGGGAAGGCGAGGGTGGAGTGGCAGTGGATGTTAATAAATAGGATTTGGGGGATGAAACGGAGAGAGAGAGAGAGAGAGAGAGAGAGAGAGAGAGAGAAACTTTTTCAAGTTTCGATCGATTTTGATCTGAGAGATGAGATGAGGACGATCCGTGATACTGATAATTATGCCAAGTCGTCCAACTAACAGCACTCGAGTCTCGACGGTGTCTCTCACGTAAAGGCTACGGTTTTTGAGATGGCGACCCTTTTCTTTTTTGGAGAATTTTAAAATTACGAAAGTGCCCTCCTTACCCTTTCTTTTTTTTGGGAGTATTGTTTTCGGCGTATAGTTTTTAGGATTAATTACTCATCTTAACGAGATAAATCGAAAAAATATAAAAAAAAGTTTATATTATATGACACTTTAGACCGAAAAAGACAGCTGTTTAAAATATTTTTTTCCCCTTCAATGAATTTGTTTTTTTGCATTGATCATAAATTTTTATTTTTTAGACTTTTTTTATTGAGACGGATGATTAATTTAAAAAATATAAAGCAAACCTAACAAAAATTCCAAACAGGTGAACAAAACAAATAACCCAAAAAAAGACAAAAAAAAAAAAAAAAGGTTAAGAAGAATGAGGATTCAGGTCTTGCTTTTGCTCTGGTGTCCCTCAACTTACGGCTATTTCGCAGTTATTGATTTTTTACTTCTGCATTTCAAATTGGATATCGCTATGGTGCCCCTCGGGTAAAAAAGTAGTATTATTTTTTAGTGCGAAAAATTTAAATGGGGTTTGTTTTGGTGCCTCCATGAATAAAGTGTGTTACTACTACAGTATTCGTAATTTAGTAACAGATGACTATATCGCCCTTGCAACAGTAACGTGTACTTCGAGTGTATGGCTAAGTTTTGGTGAAGAAAATATATTATTGATATTTAGTAATGTATTGTTTAGCTTATTGTAAAAAAAAATTAGACTAATCATTCATTTCAACAAGAAAAATGAAAGGAGTATAAATAATTAAATAAATGACCATAATGTTGTGTTTGGTTTGATATTTGAAGAGTTTTTTGAAAAATAGTAGAGATAATAAGTGGAGAGAGATAAAAAGAGAAATGTTAGAAGTATGAAAAATTTAGAGGGAATTTTTGAAAAATACTTTTTGAAAATGGAAGAGAACAAAGCAGCATTACATAAAAGAATTAAGATAATACGAACAAAAAGACAATTCCGATTTGTTTTGTGATTTTTTTTTTTTACTTGTAGCCTAAAATACTAAAAAAAATTTAACCATAACTCAGCCTTTATATCTCATTCTCGTGATCTGAAACATCCTTCAAAGAAATTATCTAATATTTCATATTATTTCATTAATGAGATCATAAATTTAGTCTCGTTTCCTTGAAAAAGTCTTCCACAAGTCTATGATCTCATTTTGTGTGTGAGAGAAAGCTGCATTTGATTAGTTTAAACCATATTACTTAAACCGTTGGGTTTGTTTACTTGCTAGTACGTATTACTTGAGGCTTTCAACTTTGGATATCACTTAGTATTAGAGAATAACACAAGTCTGGAATTAGTTTAAGTCCATTGATTGGGGCGAAATTGACTGCAAACATTTATTTAAGTGCCAACAAACTAGTGATTGATGAAATATATGCGCGGTGTCCAACCAACAAGGGAAACTTCTCTCACCATCCGAAGACCGGAAGAGAATAATAATTCATAATTTGGGTTATTGATACAATGGGTTACTCATTTCACAATGCTTTCATGTGTTTTTTTTTTCCCAAAATGATAGGAATTCCATTAATAGAAAAATAACGTTACAAATAAGGAGAGACTACCATCCTCGTCTAAAGAAATGAATAGCCAATCAGACAGGTAGACTTATAAAGGGACCACCTACACCTCCAAAACATGCACTTACAAGCCACGCAGTGCACCACGTCATTAACTCAACGTTACTCAGAACTAAACTCGCACCTAGGAAAACAGAAAAACCCACCAACATTCAAAGAAAAACAGAAACACCCAACATTCTAAACGGAAACAAAAAGAAAAATCCAATCAAAATCAGTCGCTAAGTCACCTTGTCATGTAGCCCCACCACCGAGTTACGCCAAGTCGCACCGATTTACGACGAGTTGTAAGAACCCCGCACCGTCACAAGCCATCCTTAAGCTAGAGCTCCATCCCGACAATACCACTAATGAACTTGACCGCAAAAATACACACCTATGGTGACCACGAGCCGCCAACACACAGGTGACTGGAGGCTGGTGGATTAGGGTAGAAGGATGGGAGGTAACAGAGAGGGAGAAAAACTCTCAAATCAATAAAGGAAGATGCCGACTAGTTGCGGCAACACACTGGTGTTGAGGAGGATGGGGGAAAATGCAGGAGAAAAAGAGGAAAAACTCCCAGATCTAGAGATGATAAACACCTCCGAGGGGCAGAAATCCCTCCCCTCCCACCGCCCTACTAGGAGGGGTCTGTAGTTAGGGTTAGAGAGAGAGAGAGAGAGAGAGAGAGAGCTGTTAATCTAGTCCCACATTTAGGGTTAGAAGAGGAGAGAGCTGTTTTCATGCTTGGATCGTTGCCATTCTTGCTGTAACATATAATTTCTTTCTTAAAAAATGTAAGGTAATAGAGAGGGAGAAACTCTCAAATCGAGAGAGGAAGATGCCGACCATTAACGGTAACACACTGGTACTGAGGAGGATAGGGAAAAATAGAGGAGACAGAGAGGAAAAACTCTCAAATCTAGAATCAGGAGATAATAAACACCCCTAAGGGGGATAAATCCCTCCCCTCCTATCGCTCTATTAGGAGGGGGTCTGCAGTTAGGGTTAGAGGGAGAGAGAGTTGTTTTCATGCTTGGGTCGTTGTCATTCTTGCATAACGTATAATTTCTTTCATAAAAAATGTAAGGTAGTTACAAAAAGATCTAAAATGTTTCCTAATAATCCAAAATACATGTGTACGTATCAAAAGTGGCAAGAATATATCTGGACTTAACACCAAATTCCTTTGGTGAAAGTCACCTTCTATCTTGAAAGAGCGATACCTCCACCTCGATGAGATATCCAAATCCCAAACTTATAGATGTTCTCATAAAACAAAACTTGAATCAAAATAGGAGAACTAGATCATAGGGAGGATAACAAATACTCTCATCAGTCAGCTATTGATCAAATAGGCTCCTTTTGAAGATTGCAACAGACTTCAAACAGAAGCAATTTTTGGAGTATCGAGCAAACTTTAGAACATGCACCGAGTGGGCAATAACCAGTTCCTTAAACTGGCAAAACATTAAGATGTGCCCAGATCTCCAAGGCTTTTCGGACATATATCAGCAGTACCAAATTCAGATAAGACTCAATTGAGCCTCCAGAAGATCGAGCTTCACCAAATGCAGACACGTGCAAAATCAGATTGCATAAGGAATAGATCTGAAACTAGACAGAGAACGCGGAACAGAGCTCTTTCAAATAGAATAAAGGAATACAGGTCGTCAGATGCAAACAGACATAAGAGCCAGACTCAGTTCTATTCCAAGCTAACTTTTAGAAACGAATTCCAAAGAGAGTATATCTTCCTATCAACCATGGAAAAATTCCTAGGACGGAATGAATGTGTCGTAACGGTCCCGCTCAAAACACATTTTCCTTCAAAGTGTTTTTTGACAGAATTTTCAATGTTGAATGTATAGATTACCACAATCTACGTTCTTGGGTGTTATGGCATACCCGAGCTCTGATACAAATATCATATAAATGTTATTGGTTGTGGTTTGGACTTGGTTTTGGACCATGAAAACCAAGTGAAACCTGATCGGGCCCAAAAGCAATAGAACCGGACTAAAATGGAATTGAAATAGAGTAAGTAAGGTCCGGTCCGAGTTGAAATATAATAAAATAATGCTAAGTGACAATTTCGCAAAAATAAAATGTACTAACTTATTACCATGTGAAATTCAAGGTTTATATAAAATAAAATTGGAGTCCCATTATAGGTACCAAAAATGTACAACGGCATTTGAAGCCCACTTTTGGGTTTCACACGAATAATCCAAATCGTTCATTAGTTTTGAAATAATTCTTTAAGTGGTCTCAAAAAAAAAAAATTCAGCTCAATTAAATATGTGTAAATTATTGATCCAATTTTTAAATTTTGCATTTATAATTTAAAATCCAAAATTCTAAATGAAACTTAAAAGATTGGATCAACGACTTACACATATTCAATTGAGCAAATTTTTCACAAGGGCATTCAAAAATTTATTTAAAAATAATGAACAACTTGAATTATACGTATGACATCCAAAAGTAGGCCTCACAAGCAGTTTGTACAATTTCGGTTAGTGTTGTAAATACCGTTCCGTACCGGTCAGTACGTTCCGTTTTAGCCCAATCCGGTAACCTTGACCTCCATTTCTGTCTTGTCCAACTTTTCGACTGTTCTCGGACGATTTCGGCGTACGAGGAAAATCTTAGCCGAGATGTAGTTACCGGCAATTTCGTCCAGTAATTTGTAGCGGGCAGTCTATAGAAAAAAAAGCTCCGCAAAACACATTAATCCAATTGATACTGCCTCACATCAAGGTATCAAACAGATAACAATCACAGTTGGTCTCAAATCAATTTTAAATCCAAGTCTAGGGATAGAATCGAAAAATCTAGAAATTAATGCAATTCCTTTCTTCAGTGGTGTAGCGAAGAATGGAATCACTTGCTTTGGGGTTTTTCGTGGAAGACATGACTGCGGTGGAAGGAGACGAGGAGGTTGCGTGTGGAGAGAAGGGAATCGGTCGCCGGAACAAGCATTTCCTGGCCGCCGGCGGTGGGTGTTTTTTTGGTGGGAAGGTAAAAATTACAGTAGAAGCAGCCGGAGAAAGGGAGAGGAAAATTATAACACAAATAAATTACCCCTTACTCTTACTTTTGAAATTGAAGCGGAAAATAGATCGTCCGTGGGCCATAAAGTAGTATTCTGTTGTTTTATAAGTACTTTTTTTTTTGAATTACGGGATGAGAGTTATATAACGACAGTTTAATTTTTGTTAGTAAAAGTTTTGGTTATAAGGAAAATAATGAATTTATAATTATATATATTAGTAATTGCACTAAATCCAAAACAGTAACCGGTACTTGACCAGTACAAATATGTACAAACCGTACCAATAGAAAAACGATACCATTACCGGTACGGTATTTAGAACATTGGTTTCGGTACCTCTAGCATTTTCGATAATTATTCGTATCCCAACTATTTGCAGAATATCCGACATCTGACGTAACTTGCTTTGTTTGGATTGTTTTTTCAAAAAAAAATTACCAAACTCAAAAACACTAATTACCCGATATCCAATCATTTTTCATCCATATCTTTAATTATTATTTTTATTTCTGTTTCTATCTTTCCAATTATTACTTCTAATTTCAATTACTACTTTCATTCATCTCTCCACTTATAATCCTACAAAAATTTATCTAAACTTATCCAAACAAAACATAATAATTAAAAAAATAAAATAATAATTGAAGAAAGAAATGAAATAATAATTAAAAATAAAACTAAAACTACAACTAGATTGTTAACCAAACAGAGCCATTATAATTTTAAATTCCGACTACACGCCCACTAAACGCAATTATATTCGCAACTTGCGATCTTCATTGCTCTAAAAGCCTTGCGAGTTGGGACCTTCGTTCCCTTGGTGTGATTGTATCCCAGATGGGTTCTCCTTTAGCTAGTTGAAGGAGAGAGGTCAATAATGGCGGAGAGGAGGAACGACGCAAGCAGTAGTAGCAGCGGCGGCGGAAGCAACAGAGGCGAAAGCGTCGTCGGCGATGTTGGCCGCCGTAGAAGCTCTTGCGGATATTGCAGATCCGGTGGAAACACCAGTATTTCTCACGGTAAGTGCCTCAATTGTGTTCGTAACTCGCATGTATACGCGCGTGTTTGGATATTCTCTTATTCCTTGATTGGTTGACTGCTGGAGATAGTTTTGATATGCTGAACGAGGTTTGTTCGATGGATTATAGGAATTTCGCAATTCTCTACTCTTAATTTGTTTCACTTCAGAAGTTTAACGATTCTGCCACCTATTAATTGTAGAAAACCTACTTGTGTGACATGTAGAAGGAGGTAAATTTAGATGGGTTTTTATATTTGTTGAAGTGAAGCACACCAGAATGTTATGAACTTGGACTGGGAAATGGCGTACATAAAATCAATAAAGAGCTGATAGTTCAACGTGCAAACATGGTCGAAGGATACCTATAAAAATTGAAAGGAAATTTTTTACAGAACTGCTATACGACTGGCGATATTATACAGGACTGATTGTTTTCCTATCAAGAATTAACAAGTGAGTAAGATGAGTGTAGTTGAAATGAAGATGTTGAGATGGATATGTGGTAAGAGTAGGAGTGATAGAATTAGAAACAAAACTATTCGTGAGATGGTAGGAGTTGTACCTATACATGATAAGAGAAAATAGATTAAGGTGGTTTGGACATATTTACTGTAAACGTATAGACGTAGTATTCAAGAAGAGTGTCATGATAGTAGTGTATAGTAGGGCTAGGGGAAGAGGAATACCTAAACTTACTTTGGATGCAGTGATATGGAAGGATTGGGGCTTACTAAACTGAAGTGAACAGGTAGCCGTGGACTTGCAGACACATAAACACATTCAAGACCTCTTTTCTTCTTTCTATCAATGCCACCATTCTCCTTTTGGTATTGAATTCGTTACGAGGCTTTTAGGTTGCATAGGATGCTTTTGAAAGTTTGGACATGTGATTGACAAGTTTTGGTTACGAAATAGTAACAAATGTTGCAGTAGTGTCTTCAGGCAAACATTACTTGATTTAATGTTTACCCATTCCCTATCATAATGACCCACCTTAGGGGTGTGCGATGGTCGGGCGGGTTGGTTTTGGCCCGAAAACTGAACCCGACCCGACCCTGTCGGGTAAGAATATTTAGTCTTGTAAACCGAACCGCACAAGTGGCAAGAACCGTCCGCGAGCCCGATTCTTTACTTTGGGTCGGGTCGGGTTGCACCAAAAACTGAATTGTGCTTTATGGATTGGTTGAGACGGGTAAGGAACGCACCAACCCGAACTAAAATCTGATTTTTAACAAAAAGTAAACCTGCACCCGTCCGAGCCACATATTCGACCCTGCCCGAGACCCTTCGAGTCAGGTCGGGTTCACAGGTTTTTTGCACACGTCTACCCACCTTGATGCTATATGGTAGGTTACACTGTCAGTGGCATTTTGGGAAGTCTCCCAGATTGAATTCAACTTTTGCATAATTTTCCCGTGCCGCTTTCCAGTTTCGAAATAGATGCATCATTTGATTCATTTGTTATCTATCTGAAAAAAGTTCCTATTTTTATCCACTGTTTTCCACTTTTTCTGATTCTTGATTCCATATTTTATACTCATGAGAAGGAACTTGTGAAGTACACTGAAGTGGATAAGGTTTACATGCGGTTTACTTATAGTTAAATGTGTACATCTTGATTTTGCAGGTCTATGGGCACAGAGTTTGACAGTTGATCACTATCAAGGTAGGTAACTCTTGCTTCTTATCATGTTTTGTTAAGCATATGAATAAAGGAGCCTTAGTCGGGAGTCGATATGGTTGCTTTTTGACTCTTTTTGTCTTGCTTTGTACCCGTTGGTGGCGTACATCAAATAATGGCATCACTAGAATCAACTGATGTGTCATTAAATTGTCATCCCAACAGTTGGACTTTTGTATTGTGTCATGGTTTGTTATCTCTCTCTCTCTCTCTCTCTCTCACACACACACACACACACTTGTGCGCAGGCAAAATTCTGCAGAGTGCACTCTCCTGCACGGGCAATAGACTTGTTGTTTTGTCTCAGGTTTGAGTTGCAGAAGTAATGCTTTTTTGTTCTCTACTAATTTGGTAATTCTTTTTTCCTCCTTGGGTTGGGGAGCTGGCTCTGTTGTCTGCATATTCAATGGTTCCATGATATGTTTGCCTGTTGTTACTTGTAGCCCTTCTCGACAGAGGTTGGAGAAGATCTGGCTGTTTCCTTTACAAACCTGAGATGGAAAGGACATGCTGCCCTGCTTATACTATCCGTCTAAAGGCAAGTGATTTTTGCCCTTCAAAAGAGCAACTCAGAGTCTCTAAACGGATGCAAAGGTACTTTTTATATTCCCTCTCTAATATTCAGGTTCTTTCATTCTTATGCATGCAATTGTGTTTGAATGCATCTAGTCATAGGTTAGAATTCTGAAGAAACTTCACGAGTTTTTTGTTTGAAGGCATTTCATTCTTTAGAGATGATTGTTTTTGGACTCTTGTTTACCTGATGAGTAGGCATTGATTTACTTTAATAGCGATGGTTTTCTTCACCCAATGTGCTAATCCTCGTTCATTATCAAGTTAAGCGTAATATGGAGCTTTCTGATACAGGGAAAAAGTTACATAGATACAGGGAAAAAGTTACATAGAAACACACTTACATAGATACATGTATATGTGTTAGCGTCTTTGAAGAGCAATGTTGCATAAAATGTACTGACAGCAGTAATTACTAACTAATAGGTTTCTAGATGGCATGTTGAATGTGAAAAAGAGGGATGAGTTCATAGATGAGCCAAACACTTCTGAGGCTTCATGCGGCAGTGCCCCCGCTGAAATTGCTGGTTCCGCAGCGAGGGAATCATTGGCAGGTAAAAATGAAGAGAAGAATGTAGAGTTCCTGCATTATTTGTCAGACAAGATTAATAATGCAGTACATGCGTTTGTTGGAAGTGAAAACTTTCCCCATGATATTCAATTGCCAAAAGCTTCTGTTAAAGAGGTTGCACCATCCAAAAGGAAGTTGCTTGTGGAAGGATCCGAGGATCTGTTGTTCTCCTCCAATATTTCCTTCCAGATTGCAGCTGCTGTAAGTCGGGCAGCGAAGGAAGCACACAAAGAGAAGTTATCAAGAGATAGCACGAAAGATAGTGGCCAGTCTGACGAGCTCTCGCCAAACATAATTGCAGAAAAATTGTCAAGTTCACTAAATCAGTTGTCAGAGATATCTGGTCTTACAATCAGAGCTTGCAACGGGCACATTAACTTCTTTTCTTCTAATAAAGTTGTTTGGTTGGATGAAGTAGTAGAAAAAGTTTCCAAGTCCAAAGAGTCTTATTCAGGAAGTGAAGTTAAAGGGAGTTGTTCAAAGAAGGTCTCTAAATGTCCTAGGGGAAAAAGTCAGAAGCTTGAGCTCCATTTGAAAAGGTCAAGTTTTGATCCAGAAGAATTTGCCTTGTATCGGAGATACCAGATTAACGTGCATAATGATAGGCCAGATCATGTCACAGAAAGCTCGTATAAGAGATTTTTAGTTGACTCTCCGTTGGTAGATGTTCCATCTCTTGGTAATGGTACAGTTCCTCCATGTGGCTTCGGTTCATTCCATCAGCAATATTTGATTGATGGCCAGCTAGTTGCAGTTGGAGTGATTGATATCCTTCCGAAATGTTTGTCAAGTAAATATCTATTTTGGGACCCCGACTTTGCGTCTCTATCACTTGGCAAATACTCAGCCTTGCAAGAAATAGCTTGGGTGAAAGAGAACCAACTCAAGTGTCCTAGCCTAGAGTATTATTATCTTGGCTATTACATTCACTCCTGCAACAAGATGAGATATAAAGCAGCTTATCACCCATCTGAGCTTCTCTGCCCTCTTCGTTACCAGTAAGTTCTTCATTTGCATTAACAACCGACCAACTAAATTTTTTGGAGTGTAAGTTTGTAAAATATTTATCTATGTATAATCTACGTTTTTTCTGATCATATTTGTGGTTTTTTGGTTGTAAGACATGGTATATATCTTCTCGGGGTTTGGAAGTACCCCACTTTTCAGTCTGCAAGGTGCTTCCAATGTTCCACTGAGGATGCCTAACTTTTGTTGTGTGGGATGCTTTGATTAAACCTTTTGCATGTCCCCATCATGTGTCCGTGTTATAATGGCATTAAAGTTTTAGTTGGTGGTGGGCATCATGGGCTTCATGCTTTCTTGGCGTTCTTTTCTGACAAGGGCATAGTTTTTCTGCAGGTGGGTGCCATTTGAGGTTGCAAGGCCATTGCTTGATGAGAAACCCTATGCCATCTTGTCTGATTTTGCCGCACTACGAAATGGAGAGTACTCAGAACCTAAAGCGCTTGAAGATAATATGGAAATGCAACATGATGACCCTGTCCAAGTAGATATGACTGATATTCCTGTTGACGAAGATGAAGAATTGACTGAACTTGATTTTGAGGATTCTGATGATGAATCAGTCTCAGTATCCGGTGGATTGACTGCTGTGCTAATAGAAGACGGAAATGTTGGTGATACTTTGATTGGGTTGAAGGGATCTCGCCTAAGATATCAGGTATGAGTACTCTATGGTCTTTTGCAAACAATTACTTTGGTGATGCACAATCTCATGTTCCCGTTGTGTTTGAAGGATTTTGAAGTGTGATATGGAGGAGAAAATACCATTTTATTTTTATTTGTTACCAAATAAGATAAATGAAGTGAAGGAGGGGAAGATATTTTCCTGTTTCTTTATTGGAGCAAGGAAAAAGGGAGGTTTAGGCAGCTTATAATTGTCGAGAGGCAAGGTGCCAACCTCGTTGGGATGTTGCCCTCTCGTTGTGTTGCCTTTTGCTATCGTCCCTTTAATCGCATGTATTACCTACATCTGATTAATAAAATCTTTTTTTTGCTATTCGGAAAAAAAAAAAAAATGGAAAGATCATCGGAGTCTCACTATTTTGGTTGATTGATAGTGCTGGCTCAGGGGAGTTGCTACTAATCTGCTCTTCCTTTTCCTTGCTCTTTCCCCCCTCATTTTCAGTTAGTGTCTCATCCTACCAGATTACTGTAATTCTCCCCCTCTCTCTCTTAATAAAGATTTTGAAGATCCAGTTGCAGGTTGTGAAAACATAGGAAGGGTAGCCAAAATGATTATAAAGTAAATAAGAAAGAGAAGATGATTATTGACTGGGTTCTTATCTGCTTTTCCCTTTTTTCCATTCTCCTTAATTACCATTCCTGAATTATTGCATGTGTGCCTTTGTGGAGGGCCTGTTCTATACTTCGGTATTCCACCTATATTCATGGAGGGTTTGGCCCTTGCTAAACCCTGTTGAATATTTGGTCACTTAACCTGTTGAATATTTGGTCCAATATGTGAATCCGATATTCATGGAGGGTTTGGCCCTTGCCAAACGCTGTTGAATATTTGGTCCATTTTGTGAATCTGTTGAGTGGATATGGTTTCCCTTTTACTTTTTGTTGGAAGGAAAACATGAGGTGTGAATCTTCCATTCGTCGCTCATGGGGTGTGACGCCTTGATTGAGAAGTTTTATAAGGTCCTATACCTCTCTAAAGTTAGATTACTCCTGGACTGTGCGTTGCTTTTGACCCTTGCACTCACTGCTGACATATTCCCCCAATGTGTGAATTAGAAAACCCCGAGTTTGAAGAAGAAAGGAAGTGATACTTGGTGCAACTTTTCTTGTTCTATTATGTTTTTCCCTTGTTTTTCTTTTTCATCTCATGTTTTGGTGTAATTGGCACAATGTTCCTTTTTGTTGAAGGATCTACCACATGCCTTCGGTCCCCCTGAACAGCATTACTTGGAAACCAAGTTGCACAGATACATGAGAGCTGTGGGCACAGAGCTTTCTAAGCAAATGGTTTATTCGCTTGGGTGGTTCGGCAGATAGTGCACTGATTTATCAGATCTCAATCTGAAATAACAGGTTTCTATTGCCAATGGCAACATTCTGCCCAAATGATGTTTGGTTGCCGAATTCGAGGAGACCAAAATGTAGCTGTTAACGGAGTTGTTTTTCACGATGCTTATTTGGATTCATGAGCAGTTGCAGTTTCCGATTGCATGATCAAGCTATGGATTGTCTACACGTGTGCAGATTAAGTAATGTATTTGCTTCTGCTGATGATTGAA
This sequence comes from Rhododendron kiyosumense, assembly GCA_019656275.1. Lineage (NCBI taxonomy): Eukaryota > Viridiplantae > Streptophyta > Magnoliopsida > Ericales > Ericaceae > Rhododendron > Rhododendron kiyosumense. The sequence goes on from BPLS01000585.1 coordinate 180,757, forward strand.
ATGAACTTGGTTGGGACAAGTTGGTTGTCTGGAGTTGAGGAAAATGAGAGTGTCTTGGATGTAGATAGGTTTAATTTCAATCTCCATAAACCATCCGTACCGGTAAATTGGGATTGGCTGCGTACACAATTATATGGACCTTCTGGAAATATTCTCTCTCTCTCTCTCTCTCTCTTCAGACACATTTGTTTGATCCACGTTGTTGCATGATATAGAATTACAAGTTTCATGGGGCACATATTTCGGCATTTGAATGTGTTATCTTTTAGCTGGGCCTAGTCTCATTCTTATAATTATGACTGCAATCGAGAATATCATTGAATTAATTGTTACCCTTTTAACAAAACTTTAATGTAATTTAATATTCATAAATTTCACTAACCTAGGCCACTTTGGTGACTACCAAATTAGTAATTCTTATGAATATTAAACTAACCAACGATATACTCTATTCTCTTATTCGAGTTATGCCAATGTCATTCTTTTATCCAATCACTTCTACCAAAAATAAAATATTCAAGTATTCTTTTGTGATTGATTATCAGTTCAATGACATTCAATATAACCATAACTCTTACATATACTGTAAGAAAATAATAGAAAAACTTTCCCCATTAAGTGCTTCAAAACAATCATACATTATTGCAGAAAACATAATCTGACAAAACAAATTAATTTTGTAAGCATGTGGTTATGATCTTTATTTCTATTACTGAACACATAAAAACAGAATCACGATTACAGTAAGATGATTTTCCAGTCCACTAAGCATGACAAATAAATGAATCCCAATTACGATTCAATCAATTTTACCACAACTTACTTCCCCAATCATTATGCAAGCAGTATTCATATATAACAGAAGGTGAACTCTTAGTTGCATAAAGAACTAAAATTAATAGACTCCATCAAGCAAAATCCACTACGGCAATTTAGATCTTAAAATCACATAAGTTACATGTGAACTTTACAAAAAACAATTAATTGCCGAATCGAGAACTTTCTTTACGGAAACATTAGCAATCAACAAAACAGTAAATAGATTATGCTACTATATTCAATTGTTAGCCTGTGAATTGATGACGGCAATCTGTTATCCTGATGGATTGAAAATGATGGGATTAACAGTCCTGGGATTAATAGTCCTTGGATTATTTGTCCTAGATTAATTTCATCCCTAATTTCATCCAATCCCATGTTTGATTCGGGTGGGATTAATTATGGGATAAGTAACAATATTTTTTTTAAAAAAAATTCAAAAACAGTTTTCAAAAAAAGAAACTTTTGAAAAACAAACATTTTAAAACAAATAATTTTGTGAAACATTTTTATAACAAAACAATTTGGGAAAAGTTTTTTTTTTTGAACTAATTTTTGAAAAAAAAACTCTGAAAAAAGTTGAAAATCAATTTTCTGAAAGAAAAAAAAAACTAGTTTTTGAAGAAAAAAGTTTTTTGAAAACATTTTTCGAAAAACATGAAAGTTTTGAAAATAGTTTTTTTTTCTAAAAGTTTTTGTAAATTTTTTTTAAAAAATAAGAAAGTTTTGAATATATATATATATATTTAAAAAGTTTTTTCAAAACAATTTTTCTGAAATTAATATTTTTAAAAATATTTTCTGAAATTAATAGTTTTTAAATTTTTTTAAACCACGTTTTCTGAAATTAATATTAAAGATAGTAATTCTGAAAATACTTTTTGAAATCAATCTCAATATCATCAAAATATTTTTGAAAACAATTCCTTATTTGTTAATCCTACGTAATCCCACCTCCCCTCCTAGGATTATTTAGTACCCCCCATATAGGGATAAAATTAATCCTGGGATTAATAATCCCGACAGTCATTTCGGGAACCAAACGTGGGATAATTCAGGATTAGGTACATTTAGTCCTATCCCAGGCAGTTAATCCACGAATCAAACGAGGCATTAGTCTATTATTTTACTAATAAAGGGGTAAACTGATATCCCATCTACCAAAAACATCTATGACAGTAATAATCGAGATTAACCCGTTACAGTGAACTTTGAAAAACATTCCCAAATACAAATGGCAATCACAACGACCGAGATCTTCTTTGTCATGATGACCGAAACATTAGGCAATCTTTGAACATAAATACATTCAAGTAACGCAAAAACGAGTCGGTCGTCAATCAGTAAATTATATATGCAGTACAATTCATATAATTAAATTCTAAGATGTATTGATTCAGAAAAACCATGCTCTGATACCAATTGTAAATCAATATTTGTAGTTAATCTATTATGCGGAAAAACAGATATAATAGGATCTTGAATTCAATACATCTCAAGAACAATAAATAGCATACCTGACACTTAGTCCATCAAGGTCTCTTTTATTATCAAGAGTTTTCCTTCATCTACAATTTTAATTAGTTATCGTAATGAACCATATCACTTCATTGGCTTATCTATGGTGGAGTTCCACATGCAAAAAACATGAAGGCTAGTGGGCCACACTAATAGGAAAAAGCTAACAATCTGTTCTTTCCTGGACTATTTCTCCTTTGATCTAATTTCTCCTCCAGCGGTTGAATGGAGTGGTTCATGGGAGTCCTCATACTCGTATATTATTTTGGAGCACAATTGATTGGGTCGGTCTGCCTGAAAATTAGCCAGTTATGGTGGACCATATGCAAATTGCTTGTCTTCGTCTGTTGTGAATAAACAGCAAGGGGGAAGAAGAAGGAGCAAGCTTTGTGCATTGGACTCAAACTTGGCCATCACGGGAAGGCAGAGTCTTGACCGCCAGGACAACTCAAAGTCTCACGCATGCACAAATTTCATCGAAGCGTTAGTAGAGTGCTATATACCACGTCAATGACGACGTGAGGTAGCAGTTTCATGAAATACATTCTCCTAATTTGCAACAGATTTGGGGAGTAATTGTACTAAATCATCCAAATATTATGAACAATCTTGATAAAAATAAGTGATCTGTAAGAAAATTCTATTTTCTACTTATCTTTGAAAGAAAATGAGAATTATCTTGCGATATAGCGTGAGATTCCTGAAACTTTTCAATGACTACTGGAAGGAGAAATACAAGATAGCAAGAGAAAATGTTTAAATAGTACGCAGATGTCTTGTGGATCATATGAACAATGGAGTCTTTGGTACATGTTATTTGGGGCAACTTGGTGAAGCCACCCAATTGAGATTACGAATTCAAGAATTCACAAGTTCAATCAAGAACAATTAGAGATCAATAATCTACAGTTGCAATGAAAGGTGATAGTAATCAAACATCGTCGGCATCACTGCTGCCAATAGGTGTTTCATGACCTACCCAGTACCTGCTTTCATCTGGGCCTGAAATCTTAAACCTGCCCAATGCAACAAAAACAGAAATCATCTCAATCGGTGCATCCTTTTCCTCCTTCGGGATGCGGAATAACCGTACAAATTACTCCTCATTTGAATTCTTAAAATTATTTTCAACCGTTTGAAATAGTTCAACTACTAACCGCTCGAGGACAGATTTTCCTTCCTTGTACTTTTGGCTCTTTTCATGGGCAGTTTCCTGAAAAATAAAAGCCTATGCAAGTAACTACACGAAGTAAAACCAATCTCCCTTAACTAACACATAAACAGAAGGCTTAATATCTCTCCCAGGCTCTTACGTATTTCCATCCCAAAATTGACCCGCACCCAACGCAGAAAATGTCACAAACAGCATGCATTCCTGTCATCATCATCCTTTCTTCTATCTCTCCAACAGTGACATTCACTCTGGAAGATTAGAAATATAACAGCATCGAAATGTCACAGCACTGGAATGTAAATGCACAAAATCAATCATACCAATCAAAAGCACTCAATACTCGATTCTTCATTTTGTTTACGGAATTTTCAGTAATGCAGTTCCCTAGTCATATTCTATTCTCTTGTTCTGCTCGCAGTTGAACATACAAATTATGAAGGATGAAGTGACAGGCTACTGCTTTAAGACCCTGAAAATCTCATCTTTGGTAGGAAGCATATAATGTGAGCAAAGGAATCACCTCTTACTGGAGCAAGAGAATAAAATTCCTCAGACATTTTCAGGGGAATGCTAAGTTTTTTCTAATTTATTTTCTATAGAGTAACTTAACAGCAAATGAAACAGATGAAGGAGCTCATACTCATTCCCCGTACAGTTTAACCGGATGCTACACAATAAAATTGAGCAAGTAATGGAGTCAAATTTCTGTATCCACCATGCATTTAAGAAAGCAAGGAACTACCATTGCCAATCCTTTTCCCTTCCACCGACTACAACCCGTTTTTCTGTCAAAACCTCTTGTAAGACATTCATATGAAATTGTATTACGATGAGTTTTGTGATTAGATATATTCATGCTTGCCCAAAATCAAGAATAACTTACACCTTACTGAAGAGATAAGCCTTCCCATGCCTGCAGTGGAAAGACTGGGTGGAAGAAGAGAAGGTAAAACACTCAGTCAGAAATTTTGTTTATCAAGAAAACTCCTAATAAGCATGAACTTGAGATCAGAGCCAAAATCCCCCCAAAAATAACCCAATAGGAAACACAGTAAGGCCTTGTATGTAGTAAATCTTTATAACATTCTCAACATTCAAGCGCTAGTTGAATTATTTGTTGTTTGTCCAAACTAGAGCTATTTTCCTTCTCACACGTACTTATGTAGTACATGAGCTGTAAAGTAGACTCGACAGAAACATCATTATCTGGGAGTTTTGCATATCCACCAGTGGCTATTAGACAATGTGCATTTTGCAAGGTGTTCTTCCATTAGACATACACTATTTAAGAGGATTGTCATCCCTATGATCCAATGTTCCTCCAAAAAAGATCTATAAAATTTGTTCACAAAAGGCAACAACAGGATCATATCACCTTTAGCCACATAATGCTCAACTTCAAATTCAGCAAGAAATTGACCTTTTCATTTGACATCATGGCACCGCTTGGCCCTATTCATCTTAGGGCTTTTGCCCTCCAATGGAATGGATCAAGGACTGAGGATCTCTCCATTTAAAATAATAAAACCAGAAACCACACCAACACAAAAACGAAAATAGTGTGCAACAAGGAGCTTTCCTTTCCCAAGCTCTAAGCAAACTATAATTTTTCATTTTGTCTACAATGTCAAGAAAACTCAGACCACTGATGTAGCATTGCTCAACAAGCGAGAATTACCCAATTAAGATCTATTGTAAATTCTGAGAAAATTGCCTAATAACAAGGCCTACAAAGAGCTTCCATGTCAAGAGCATATCACATCTAACATTGACCATTTAACTATTTTTGGGTCGTTACATCCGTTCTTCAGTCACCATGTTCCGTGTTAAGGCCAAATTGGTCATCACAGAGTTCCACTGGTAAGCTTAATCTTGAGCCTAGCTGAGGAGAATTAGCGATAGCAAATTCAGAGTCAAAGGACAAAGGGCCTAAAAGGGTCTTTCCTCATTTTCTGGTTGGGAGGAGTTGGAATCCTCCAAAAAAAAAAAGAGCATGTCAATCATACAATACCGGCTAAATGAAAAAATCAGGAGCAGACCACAAAAAATCAAGTTGTCATTTGCACATCTGTATCTATTCAACAAGACTTCGTTTCCAAAAACAGATTCTATGGCGATTTTCATGTACAAAAATCTTGAGTTTGGGCAATCACCTGGATGATTCATTTGACGAATTTCAAGGGCCTTCAACAGGAATCAATTTGGAATTGATGTATTAGTAAAAAGGAAAACATAGTTTTGAAGCTTATATTTTTGATCCTGCACATGGATTTCTAGTTTGAGTACTTTATGAAGATGAATTTAGAGTAACTACTCAATAAGGAGCGAATTGAGTTGAGATACACAGTAATCCAATCATCAATCAGAAACCATACACAACTTTGACAAACAAAGAGCCAATAAATAAAAACAGACCGATCACGAGTAGAAAAAAGAGAAGGAAAAACCTTGGAAACGATATCTTCAGAGAGAGATATATGCGTTCGGCAGTGCTTGCAGCTGTAGATCTTCCCCTCAAGAGTCACCACAAACAGCCTCCCCATTTCTCCCGCACCTCTTCCCTTTTCTCTCTCTAGACTAGAAGAAGTCCTCCCACTCTTTCTCTCTCTAAAAACCTGATTTCACCTAACACCCTTCAACGCCAAAGCCCAAAACTCTGTCAAAATCGAGAGAATTCGAAAAAAAAAGAAAAAAAAAAAAAGATGAACAAGGTCTTACTAATAAAGAATACCAATCATTTATAATTATGATCCTGAATTGAGTTTAATAAGAAATGAAGAAAAGGTCGATGATGGTGTGAAAGGACATTGTACTTGGAGTTGAAGAAATCGAACGGAAGTGTACAAAAGGGAGAAGGCACCGAAGGGGAATCTTTGGGAGAATTAATCAAACTTACTTTTGAAGGACGGAAAATTTCAAGAAATGGGAAATGTGGGGAAAGGAAGCTATCTGGAGTACCACCTATCACCTATGCATATATTACCTGTAAATATACATATACATATAGATATATAAAATGAAATAGTGGATATGTATATATATACATCAAACGCTTTTTTCCATGTTGAATGAAGAAGGGAACTTCTGTGAGGCAGACGTGTAAACCACGGGACTCTCTCTCTCTCTCTCTCTCTCTCTCTCTAGCGTCAATACAGATGGAAAATTCTATTCACACCCCCTCTTTTTCTCAGTACCCACACCTGACTATCGAATTTACCATTTTATCCTTTTCTTTCTCGTGCACAACCCCTTACCTTCCTTCACCACTATCCTCCCAATTAAAAATTCATTAATTAATTTATTTTTTTTTTTGAAAGCCAATAACTTGCCCAAAGGGCTACAAAACAGGGGAAGATTCACTATTTACAACAGAAGAAATAAAAAACGGGGGCGAGGCCACCCAACTTAAAGGGAGCATATTCCTAAGAGCCTTAGTGGCTACAATATGAGCTAAATGATTACCAGTCCTCTTAACCCAGGAAAAACTCAACCCAACAAACTGCCTAAGCTGCCTGATATCCAAAACTAAAGGCAAGACTTCCCACGGAGGGTCCAATTCTGACACACTCAGCTTGATAGCTTGTTGGTTGTCCGATTCGATGCAACCATTTGAAATCCCAAGTGCTCGAGCCATTTCGCAAGCCAAGCGAATAGCTAGCAGCTCCCCCTGTAAAGGACTGGCAACCTTTGCTCTTGAAACTCTTCCATCCACCAAAGCGCCCTTCCAATCCCTTAGGACAGAGACAAACGCTGCATCTCCCCTTTGGCTCCTAATTGCTGCATCGCAATTGAACTTGTAACATCCCTGATCCGGAGCCTTCCAATGAGAAAAATTGTCCTCAGAAGAAAGGTTGTCCGTATGGATACTGGGTGGAATCCTAATTTCTGAGAATTCATGGAAAGCTTGAAGAGCTCTCCTGACGGTTTTCTCAGGAATAATAGGATCAGAGTTGAAAATAAACTCATTACGGGTCTTCCAAATAAACCATGCAACTGTGACAACTTTCCCCAAGAACTTACCTAGTTCTTCCCCTTTCAAACTTTCCACCACCTGAGACGTCCACCTCTTAAGCGAAAAGGAGTTTCCCTGGTTTAGATTAAGATGAACATTACAACCAAACCACACTGCTCGTACCCATTTGCAATCGAAAACCAGATGCTCAATTGATTCGTCAGCTTCCCCACAAATAAGACACACTTTCGACATCCCACACCTTCTACGCACCAGATTCTCCTTAGTGGCGAGACTATTACTACAAGCTCTCCACCAAAAATGACGCATTTTATGAGGAACATCCAATTTCCAAATAGTGGCCCACATGTTTTTATCCGGAACAAAAGAAGAAGAGGGAATATTACTCGGAGGAACCAGAGTCTGGAAAGCAACTCGGTATCCTGACTTTACAGTATAAACTCCAGAAGAAGAAAAGTGCCAAACCAGTGCATCTTCCCTAAAAAACAAGGAAATAGGGATAGAAGTAATGGCCTGGACTTCGTCAGTAGAAACAACCATATTTAGCCTTTCCATATTCCAGCAGCCCCTTTCTTTATCAATGACATCTGCTACCCACTTGATACCACACCCTACAGGTTTCTGTGAAGCCACTTTGAACTGTGGGAGAGAAGGAATCCACTTATCATCCCAGAATTTAATTTGACTCCCCCCCTGGACCTGCCACCTTAAACCTTTCCCCAGCGTCTCCCTACCATGCAAAATACTAAGCCAGACCCAGGAGGCCCTGCTCCCCTTAGCTGCCTCAAGAAAGGAACAGTTGGGAAAATAACGACCCTTAAGAATTTTTGCCCAGTAAGCATTAGGATTTTTAAGCAACCGCCAGCTCTGACGAGCTAATAAGGCTTCGTTCATTGCTCTGAAATTTCTGAACCCCATCCCCCCTTCATCCTTTGACCGGGACATACACTCCCAACTCTTCCAGTGAATGCCCTTCTTCTCTGGATCCCCTTTCCACCAAAAATTGGAAACAATAGAATTTAACTTATCGCAAATTTTCTTCGGCAAAAGAAAGCACGACATAGCATAACTTGGGATTGCTTGGACCACAGACTTGATCATAATCTCTTTACCCCCTTGAGACATTTGGGAACATTTCCAACCCTGTAACTTATAAAGAGCACGCTCCACAAGATAAAAATAGGCATCAGCTTTGGACTTACCCCAAAAAGAGGGTAGTCCCAAATATTTGGAATCCAGTTTCATCAACGGAATATCAAAATAATCGCAGACCAACTGTTTTTCATTTGCGCTTAAATTAGAAGAGAAAGCAATACCTGATTTATCAAAATTGATTCTTTGACCTGAAGCCATTCCGTAATCCTTCAAAATAGTCTTAAGAGCTTTACAAACCTGCACCTCTGCTTTGAGGAAGAGAAGGGCATCATCCGCAAAGAAAACATGGGAAAGTTGAGGGCAGTTGCGCGCAATCTTAATCCCCTCAAGATCTTTATCCCTACAAGCCTTTGAAAGCATTCGAGACAGCACATCCTTCACAATTACAAACAAATAGGGGGATAAAGGATCTCCTTGACGAATCCCCCTCCTCGGCCTAATTTTCACTCTAGCTTCTCCATTAACACAAACGTTAAAACTGACTGTCGAGATGCACTGAACCACCCACTGAACCCACTTATGATGAAACCCCATTTTTATAAGCAACGCTTCCACAAAATCCCATTCCACCCTGTCATACGCTTTATTGAAATCTAACTTGACAGCCATAAACCCATCAAATCCTTTCTTCTTCATTTTCAAGAAATGGAAGGCCTCATGAGCCACAATAACATTATCCTGAATCATCCTTCCCGGCACGAAAGCAGACTGGTTAGGAGTAATAACCTCTAAGAGAATACTCTTAAGTCTATTAGCCATCACCTTTGAAATCACTTTCATGGAGAAATTACACAAGCCGATAGGTCTATACTGACCCAAGGATTCCGGAAACAAAACCTTTGGAATCAGAACTATGTTCGTATCATTTAATTCCCTTAACATGAACCCATTAGAGAAGAAACGCTTCACTGCCTTGCATACGCCTTCCCCCACCTTCTCCCAGTAGGTTTGAAAGAAAAATCCCGGATAGCCATCCGGCCCTGGAGCTTTGAGGGATCCCAATTCGAATGCTGCTTGCTTAATCTCCTCCATAGACACATCTCTAACCAGGGCACAATTCATCTCGTCAGTAATACAACTATCCACCACCGAGAGCAAGTCTGAAAAATCTCTCATCCCTGAATGGTCAAACAGGCTAGAGAAATATTCAGAAATCGTGTCGTTAATACCATCCTCATCCTGGATCCAATCTCCTCTATCAGATTTAAGCATTAGAATTTGATTTCGCTGCCTCCTCTGGTTGATTGTAGCATGAAAGAAAGCAGAATTCTTATCCCCATAAGAAAGCCAGTTCACTCTAGACCGTTGATGAAGAGCCATCTCCTCTCGTAATAAGAGAATCTCAATTTCCTTCAAAATCTCCCTTTCCTTAAAAAAATTCTCCTGGGAAAAAGGGAGAAGTTGAAGAGCTCTGAGGTTACTTTGTAAAATTTTTAGCTTCATCTTATCTTTTCCAAACACCCGTCTACTCCACCCCAACAAAGCTGCTTTGCATTTCTTCAATTTCTGAACTAAACCAAATAAATCAGAACCTCCCTGCTGAGCATCCCACGCCCTATTAATCACTTGCATGCATTCCGAGTGAGTAGACCATTTCGATTCAAATTTGAAGTTAAAAGGGACTTTCTTTAAAGGAACACAACATTTGATTATAAGGGGACAATGATCAGAGCCCACACGGAGTTCATGCAAAACCTGAGAAAGAGGAAATAAATTATGCCAAGGCACAGAAGCTAAAGCTCGATCTAGCTGAATACGGATGTTATTATCCCCTCCTTGATTGTTTGACCAAGTATAACAAGGCCCATTGAATTCCAGATCCATAAACTCACATTCTGACAACATACTATGAAAATGATCTAATCTGCCTCTACTACAGGGATTACCACCTTGCTTTTCAGCTTGGGATCCATAATCATTAAGATCCCCAACACACAGCCAAGGATAAATATTCTCTCGAGCAACCCTCTTCAAACTATTCCAAAATTCCAATCTCTGATTCCAAATAGGAGGAGCATAGACAAATGTAACTAACCACGGAGAGCTAACACGAGGCCATTTAACTACACATCGAAACATATTTTTAGATTTAAAGCGGACATCCAAGATTACCTCATCGGACCACCACAAAGCTAATCCTCCGGAGATACCTTCAGGATCAACGTAACACCCATTATTAAAACGGAGACTCCTTCTTATTTTTTCTAGGGTATCCCTCTTATTCTTAGTCTCCATGAGGAATACCACTAGAGGACGATGGGCTATACATAGCCCTCGTAAGATCTGGAAAGTCAGAGGTTGCCCTATCCCCTGAACATTCCAGCTGAGCATCACCATTGGACCCGTGGCTGTTCAGGGCCAGCCACCAACGCCCCTTCATTGTTCCGAACTGTGATCCCAGCAGCTGCATCCTCCGGCCCATAGACTACCTCAGAAGCAAGCTCCCTTGAAATACCCCCTGCCCTCACTTCTACATCCACCAAACCAGCATCACACAGATCCGGAATTTGATTCCAACCTATGTTGGTGTTTCTGCCCGCTCTGCCTCCTCGTCTTCCCTTTCCCCTTCCCCTTCCCAAACCAACACGGTGAGGACTTCGAGGAGAGCCCTTTCCCCCAACAGGTAAACGAACCAGAGCGAGCTCTTGCTCACCTAATTCCACATAATCGGACCCCTTTAATCTCTTCCCCTGTTCTCTTTCTGGCTCTTCTCCACCCTTTCGTTTGAGATTCAAAGCTCTATTAAAGGCTGAAACGAGACCCTCTTCACCAGTTCTAGGACACTGACCCTCCCTTCCTAAATTCACAGAAAATGATTTTCCAAAATGAGAATTTGGCCCTACTTGCAAGTCATCTGGACTGAAAACGTTTCCCACACTGGAGCTTGGTCTAGGGCTAACGGGCTCTTCAACATAATAAAGAGGCCCATCATAAACCGCTTCACCCCCGCTCGCAAGCCCAGAGCTAGGCCCATCAAATCCACAAATTAACCCACCAGCTTCACAATTAAATTGTTGGGTCACAAGAGGCATACCTGACGACAAAACTTCCACCTCATTTATCCCTGTCTGAGACGTGTCACTCTCTAGCGAAGTCGTACGCACTGTAATCCGCTCCACGAATTCGCAATTCCCACTCACCTCAGAATTACGGATTGGAATATCCCTACTTGGATTACCCACGCGCTCCTTTACCATATCACCACACGCGCCACCGTCTCCTCCCGCACATCTCCTTCCTTCTGGGTAAACCAATCTCGGTAGTGGCTTGTCCCCATACTGAATCGTATCCACTACTGCAAATTCCGCTCTCAAGCTTCCATCAAACTCCCAATCCTTTGCATTGAAGCTTCGCTTCTCCTTACATTCATTGGCTGTATGACTCACCTTGCCACACCCATAACAAAAATCAGACAGTCTTTCATACTTGAAACGAACCCAAAGATCTTCTTCCTTGGAACGATGAAGAAAGAAGCCCTTCTTGAGCGGTTTTGAGACATCCAACCAGACCCTTACCCTCAAGAAATTCGACACTCTACCACGTTCCCCTGGGTCTTCCACTGCTATCACATCACCCAGGCTCTTAGCTACCACCATCCCAGTTTTTGGATTGAGAAACCCTAACGGCAATCCATGAATCTGGACCCAAAACGGACTAAAATCAAAATCCAAATCATTGAATGATTTTGCCTGATCCCATTTCCTTAGGATAATAATAGAGCCCATAATGGACCACGGCCCTTTGCTGATAATCCGACAAAGGTCATCTTCGTTCTGAAAACTAAACCCGTAAACATTATCTCGCCAGTAGGAAATGGTAAACTCCTGCTCTGTACGCCAAGCTTTCTCTAGAATCTTCTGAACAGCCGCCCGATTTAGGGTTTTGGAGGCTAGAATCTTGCCCACCAAAACAAACTGAGCATTCTTCGGGCATTCCTCAAAACTCTTATCCAGCGAAATAACAACTGGGTCCTCCATAGAAAAGGCAAGAAATAAGGCCACAAACAGAGCAGACAAAGGAAGAAAATAAGAGAAAAGGAAGAACGAGAGAGCTGGAGGCGATGCCGCGAGAAGAAAAGAAAAAGGAAAACCGGATGAGGGAAAAGAAAGGAAGGAGGACAGAAAAAAAGGGGGAAAGGAGGGAAAGAAATGAGCCCCAGATGGAAGAAAGAAGGCCTCACAACGGAGGCTGGAGAACTCTCAAGAAGAGAGAGAAGCTCTCATGAAGAGAGAGAAATAAACATGTCAAGTAGAGCTTTGTAATTTTTGAACTCGTCTCGTTTGTTAAAAGAGTCTAGCTGTAACAAGCCAAACCCAATTCATTCACTACACGAGATTTCTATAACTAGACGAGCCGAGTCGATCTAAACTTCGAATTGCTTGATTCGTTCGAAGCCATAGGTGTTCCAGCACCACGTGGCAGGCACCAGATCAAACTCTTAATCAACAAATCATCATGCCATTTGTTTAAGCCGAATTATGATGTAAGACAAAAATGGAGAGTTTCTGTATTTTATTTTTATTGTTTAAGAATAAGATTTTGATTAGGAATATTTTTATTTAGGTTAAAATTATTAACTTTCTGTATTCAGTTTGATTTTGATTTCTACCTTTATCAGGATTCGTGGTCTATAAGAATTAAGATTTTATTTTAATTAATTAGGAAATATCTTTTCTTTAATGCTACTTGTTTTGGCATGATTTAATATTTCTTTTATAGTAGGATTTTTAGGGTTAGGATCTTATAAAAATGACTGTTACATATTCAATTATTTAAAACTTTTAAGCTTTTCTTGTGCGCAAGATTTACTCGTTGCAACGAGTTGTTTATCTCGTTTGGACTAATACGCTAATTAGTCTCTCGTAAATTTCGCTGCGTGAAATTAACTATGCATAAAGAAGCTATTAAAGTACAGTAATAACCATTAGTGGGGAAAAAAGTTCGTTTACCAAGTTCTAGTATAATTAACTAATACTCCGTATAATTGGAGTTTGAGTCCTTCCGAGGTAAATATTTGTGTCTAAAATTAAATGGAAATTACTTTTTATATATTTATTATTTTAAATAAATAAAATAATAAATAAATAAAGGAAATTTTAAATGCCTTGTTTGGATTGCAACTTGAAAAATGTTTTAAAAAATAGTAGGGGTAATAAGTGGAGAGAGATAGAGAGAGAAATATTAGAAGTAAGTGGAATTTAGGGGAAATTTTTTAAAAAATTCTTTTCAAAATGCAAAGAGAACAAGGCATTGATGATTACACGTTATTGAGTTGGAAAGTGGGGCTTTAAGACACGATACCGACCCTACAGAATATCTCTGGTTGATTTTCAGATGTTTTATGAAATTTGTGCTCTACCAATGGACTAATTATTGAGTGCTCTTAGAGTATGGGCGAGTGACACTCCGAAATCTTTAATCATCACACAATTAATTATGTTCGGTCCATACAAACTGTGAAATTTGGGTGTGTGTGTGGGGTTAGGGCAGTGGAGCGCCATTTGGCCATGCTCCAGGAGCAGTACCTATCAATTTCTCGTACTAATGCGCCACTGTCCTTGCTAATAATCCAAAATCGTAGAGATTATCTCAGCATTATCGGTGGATGTGCCCCTCTACTCTACCCCCTTTGTTGATTTTTTTTTAACTTCGTGAACTTTTTAAAATCTGGTTTACTTTACTGTACTTGTTTTGGATTCCTCCACACAAGACCAACTACAAAAGTAAATACTCTCTTTCTAAAAAAGAATGACAATTTTTAATATTCATGTCATTTTTTATTACTTATATCTTTTAATCTATAATATTTTTTATGAATTTGAAAACTGTATACAATAGAACTAATAAAAAACTATCAAATAAGATCTATATTGCATATTTTTTAAGATTCATATTGAAATATATAAGGAATTAAAATTGGCAGGAATATCAAAAATTGATATTTAATTTGGGATGGAGGGAGTATTTGATCATTGCACAAATTTTTTTTTTTACTAGAGATTAAAAAGTTAGAAAAATATAAAACTTTAAGACATTCAAATAGCATTTTCTTTTGACCCAATTTTTGTTATCTCCTCATCATTCAGACAAGACCAACAAAAAAAAAGTTCAGGATAGTATACATTCTCTAGAATTTCTCTTAAATATAAACCAATAGCCAATAATAGAACTCGATATATGTATATATACATATTGTATTCCTAGTTGCATGAGCCCATATCCTTGTTTTGCTATCAATAGCTAATTTTAATCGTCCTACCGAATTTGATATTATGGTGCCGGTCAATACTGAGATTCCGTTACCGTCCAATTCTGACCAAACATTGCTAAAATATTGGTAACTGAGAAGCACATCTACAGTGTATCTTTTGCCACTCCTCAATGAAAACTGATTGGTGCAATATATTGCTTTTCATTGATATTGACCCACCCATTAAAAAACACCCAAATTTGTATAGTTGAGTGTCCACTTGTGCCCAAGGTCTATGACCCCCACGGGAAGAATTTTGGCCTTTGAAAGTTTGGTATGGTTTTTCTTCCTTGTTCTGGTATTTGCTTTTGCTGAAATGAAAAACTAGAGTCGATAGAAATAATAGAATATGTTTTCGTCGCTAAAAAAAATTGGGAATTCTTTTTCCGTGGCGTAAAGCGGTTTTTCGGATCGTCGGTACTATCGATCGTAAACCACACCACACCAGCACCAACAATAATCAACCGAAGTTTTTAAGGGGAAAAGCACACAACCAAAAATCACCACCAACCCGGTCCGCCCCACACTAGTAGTCATGGCTTAAGTTAATTAGACAAGTCCAATGAGGACGGCGAGACAATCCAGTTTTAGGCCCATTATAGAGGAGGGCCCAAAGTTGCCACAGCATACCTGGGCCTAACATATATATTTTCACACAGGTTTGGAACTATCAAGCCGTGGGCTGAATGAGTCAAGGTTTTCTTTCATGTCTAGGAACATTCCTATCGATAACTTCCCGACTACACCTCGTTCACCATGTTTGTGGGACAATTTTATGATTAAATGTCCCACACATATGGTGCAAGGAGAGTCACATTACAACCAATGGTGTTTATGGAAAGCATGTTTACAAAACAAAAATCTTTTTTCTCTTTTATTTTCTTTTTGGTTTAATTTGGTCTCTTTTAACTATAAAACTTGAAGATCCAACTTCAACCAAACAGTAGAATATAATCAAATCTTTACAAGAATGGATACATTGTAAAAGTTGACACAAGAATTCGTGGGGTTTTACACTAACTTCCAGATTAAATTTTAGTACAAATTAGTAGTCCCCTCATTATGGGATTAGCTTTCGTTGAAATCATTACGCAAACAACGATTTGGGACCAGGTGGTATACCTTTTAACTCCTTTTTCTTCCTGCTTAACTAGCATTGTTCACGTTTGATGCATGGATGAACACACAAACAAACAAAAAAAACATTTTTTTTAGATGGTGAAAAACACGAAAACCGATTCAACATTTTTTTCGTCTTCCCAAGCACCGAACACTAGCATTGTGCCCGTTTGATGTGTAGAACCACACAAAAAAAAAAAGTTCGCTTCAAGCGTTTTGTGTTATCCCGTATATTGAATGAGGCACAATGGGACGCACACAGAACAACAAAGAAAATGTCAGTATTTGTGTGGTTCCCCCTTCACAAAATATGTTTTTGTTGTTGTTTCATTGAAGACAAAAATGAGAGGAAGTCAATGCTTTGGGGACTAAAAAAAGGTAATAAACCAAGTATTGGCTTTGCCAAATTGTCTATTTTTGATGTTTTGTTCAGAACTTTACTTGCTTATCGTGATTGTTGATTAGGGGATGATGATGTCAGGCCATTGAATCACATTTTCCCGAGGAATTTTTCAGGGCCGGGTGGATACGAGGTGGTGTCCGTTCAGCGTATTTGGGCCGTCCATTTCAGTTTTGGATAACTCGAATAGGATTTGGAGGGAGAAAGAGGAGAAAGAGTACTGGTGAGGTGAGAGAAGAGAGAGAGTTTCAATCTGGATCACCCAATACACTTTTGGATGGTCCGGATCGGCTCGGCCGTGTGGTACGCACCTGGTACCCAAAAATTTCTCCATTTTCCCAAGATCGGTGAATCTAATGGCAGCCGGCGGTGCCGCCTTTGACTATTCTTCACTTTGGATGAAGTACGTTGGCTGATACTGTATAAAATCATTTGGAAGGGTGATCGTAGAAGAAATTTCAAGATAGTTGATGAATAATGAAAACAAATGTTTCTTGAAGATAGAGAATCAAATGTCCCTTTTTAGAATACGACCATTGAGGAGCCCTCTTTTTCGTTACATTTGAATTTCAGTTTGACTTTATTTAATACTAAATGTCATGTTTGAATTTGGATATTATGAATGCAAAATGGTACTCCTATTAGTTGTTATGGTTTGAAATGTAATTGAATTTGGATCCGAGAATGCAACTTAATTGGTATTTAATTATGTGATTAGGTCATTGTTGGTAGTGCTATAGGCACAGATACTTTGCTAATCTATATTAATACAAGGGTATGGGGACAACGCAAAACACATTTTTCACAAGATTGAACAATCTAAATTTGTTAGATCCAAGGCTGAGGTGAAATCTCTCTTAAGATACTTCAATTAAATTATCTTTTCCACATTCTTTTTATAAATTACATAATTATACCCACTAATTTGGGATCGAAACCTTGAATAGGGTCATCGGACTTTAACCCTACGTTAATTTAAAAAATATCACATACCGATAATTTAATCAGTTTCCTATTACCAATTGCTCTTAGTTCCATGATTTAATTTTTCTTCTTTGATGCCCTTCGGGTTTGATAATAATCATCATGAATGTTTGTCTCAATGTTTGTTGGTTTTTTATTGTTGACAACTTTTTTTGAACTTTTTCTTGGTTAGATTAACATGATTTTATAGTAAAAATAATGAGGTTTTTAATCTCGGTTCCACACGACTATGAATCTTTTCCCTATAATAAGTGTATTTTTGTTATCAATATATGCACTATATTATTCACATACTATAGTAGGAGCGGTGGCGACTCTAAAAATTGGAACCAGCGGTACCATTAAAACCTTTGTAGCAGAGTCAAATTTATTGTGTATATCTATGTTTTTCCTAACGAAATACTGTAGATTTAATGGATACTTGTCATGCATACTACCAAACCCTTTTTTCTAAATTAACAAAATAGGTGATGCTGCTTATGTTTGGACCGACGTACCAAATAGTACAAAACAAAGATAGAAATTGTACTAATTGACCAGGACGAGATTTCAGGCCCGTTCTGTTTTCTTTTTAAACTTTTTTTTTTTAAAAGAATGTAATTTCGAACTCACATATTATGAAAATGAAAAATAATTTTTCAATTTTTTTACACTATTTAATAGATCTCAATACAAGATTCATATTAGTAAAAAAATTATTTGCATAAACACATAATATTTAAGCTTGAAATACCTTCATTTTCCTAAACTTCCTTTTACAGTAGAAATGGAACGGCACCAAAATGTAGTTTGAAAACTTTGGCAACAGCCTATTTGAATAGAGATTAAATTTTGTCCAGATGAGCCGGACAAATGGGGTTTTCCCTAGCACCTCTCGTGGGCCCCCTTTGCATATTTTTTGGGTAATTTAAACCGTGTATTTTGTAGGGTCTGTAAAATAATATATCTACACAAAAAAATCAGCTTATCCGAACATTGATAGGTATGTCAAAAGTTTAGTTCCAAACGAAAAAATAGACAATCTCAATCTATCAACTGTTTTTTAAGTTAAACTGTCTACAACCGTTCATTTTTTCGTCTGAAAACTCAACTTTTGACATACGTATCGATATCTGGACAAGCTGATTTTTGCATAAATACATTATTTTACAGGCCTTACAAGATGCACGGTTTAAATTATCAAAAAAATGCTTGAAGAGGGCCCACAGGGTGGTGGAAAACCCTCCTTTTCCGTCTCATCCAGATAGAATTTAGGAATATTTAAATATTCATCCTCTTTATCCATGTCATGTAATAATTCATTCCGTCCTTTTTTCATACTTATGTTTTCATCCTCTTAGTGTGCGAATTACCTTTCTTACCTTTTTCACAATGATATACATATATTATGTTATATTGCTTTCCTAATTTAGTGGGATTAGATTAGATTATTTTTTCAATTTAATGGGATTGAATTGTATTATTTTTCTAATTTAGTGGGATTTGGTAAATTTCAATATTATTGATTACTTTTTTTTTATCATGGAATGTATTTGTGGAATTGATTTTTTTAGGAATATAACACGATAAGTTGACCACATCTTTGCATGTTTTCTTCAATCTTCGAGTTAGCCAACCAGACAACAAAAAGTCATATTTTCCATTGATCTTATTACACGGAACATGGCTAAATTACCATAAAGAAAGAAATAACATGACATACTCAAACCGTTATATGATTAAATGGTTAAATTGCCATGACATTATATGGTTAAATTACCATGACGATTACAATGTGGACACGATAAATATCCCATGATTCGAACAAATATTTCATGGTAAATGGTTCAAATAATTTATCAAATGAAAATAACAGAAAAACATATGTCATGGTAAATTATACAAATAATTTACCATGAAAATTAAAACCCCATTCGGATGGCACGGACGAATGCATGCACCATTCTTCTACCGATTTTGCAAAAATGGAGGACGGACTGATCTTCTCCGATTTGTGGCATTTTGATTTTCAACGTTTAAGTTTTTAGAAAATTAGAGAGCCCAACGTGAGGATTTGAGGCTTAATTTCTCTTTCAAATATATGTTTCACGACCACTCCTTTGTCTGGACCAGACCCCCGCATTTTTGTCGAAGATGATATCATGGCCGAATGATCTTTGAATCAAGGAAGTCTTGTTTTACCCTTCAATCCAGTGATCTCGAAACACTTGGTTCTCGCCGCTTTCGGCAACGGTGGGCCGGATGAGTTGGGCAGTGGCAGTGATCGGCGGTAAAATCCTTGAATTCGCAGAAGAGGGGGAGTGCAGGATCGATGGGCGACGGTTTTGGAGGACGTCAATGGCAAGATGGGTGACAACATTGGAGGACGGCGACAACGACGGAAGATGGCGACGGCGGGATGGGTAGTGTGAAGGGGACGGTGTATTTTGTTCCTATCTATGCAAATGGGTTCCATTTGGTTATTGAGATTTCTCAGGATTTGAAATCTAATATGGAAATTCAAAATTCAAGCTAATGTTTCACCGAGATTTATGGGTTTTCAGTTTGGGTAATGGCTGTTTTTCAGGAAGGACTTGAGGAATTAAGTTTAGGTCTCAAAATTCAATGCTATTTATACATTCCATTTCAGCTTAACTAAGGGTAGATTTGGGTTTTTAAAAATTTCGGGATGATATCATAACTGTTTGAAATGACCAGGATGAAAACTTAAGTTGAGTACGGATTGAGGATGAATCTTCAAGTATCCCTAGAATTTACCCTTGAATATAGATTATGAAGATAAAATCAAATTGCATTTTGTCAACATCACCCCCTTAACTAAAAAACTCATCAACATGACCCCCTCAACTATCAAAATCAAGTAGCATCATCCCCTCACTGACTCACTCCGCTTCTGTTAAATTTTAGGACGAAAGAAGGAAAAAAAGACAAATATACCCTCTCTTCCTTTGTCATCTGATTGTTCATCATTTTTGGGGAACACACTATACCGCTCAATAAAATTTACACAAACAGCCCACAACCCCTAAACCTCTCCTTTCCCAAAAGAGAAAATTTCACGTAGGCACCCGACCTTTCACACAAATCGCACATAAACACCTGACCTTTCTTAAATTTCATATAAACACCTGAGCTTTCTAAAAACTCATCAATTCAACACCCGACCTTTATAAAATTTCATATAAACACCTGACCTTTTTAAAAACTCATCAATTCGACACCTACCGTTACCCTTCCGTCTAAAACCAAACGAAAAAAAAGTTAAGTGCTCCGATTTTTTACTTGTTTGAAATAGTGCTAAGATCTTATTTTCCTGATCATTTTATCCTAAAGAATTGTAATTATTTTTTGACTCTAAAGCTCTCGTTAATCAGCCCTAAGAAAGTCGTATAATCAAATATCTCTTAGAGCTAACTAACGAGAGCTTTAGAATCAAAAATTAATTATGATTCTTTAAGATAAAATAAAATGATCAGAAAAATAAGATATTAGCATTGGTTTAAACGGACTGAAAATTGGAGCAATTAATTTTCAAGAATGTATAAATCGTTTATATATTAAAAAATATAGTTTAAAAATTAAGTGTTCCAATTTTCAATCCATTTAAACCGGTGCGATGATATTATTTCTCTGATTATGTTATCCTAAAGTATCATAATTAATTTTTGACCCTAAAACTCTCGTTAGTCAGCCCTAAGAAAGTCGTATAATCAAATATCTCTTAGAGTTAACTAACGAGATCCTTAGAATCAAAAATTAATTATGATTCTTTAGGATAAAATGATCAAAAAAATTACATCTTCCCATTGGTTTAAATGGATTGAAAATTGGAGCAATTAATTTTTCAACCATGTATAAATCGTTTATATAGTAAAAAATATGGTTAAAAAAATTAAGTACTCCAATTTTCAATCCGTTTAAACCAATGTGAAGATCTTATTTCTCTGATTATTTTATCCTAAAGAATCATAATTAATTTTTGACTTTAAGGCTCTCATTAGTTAGCCCTAAGAGATATTTAATTCTACGATTTTCTTAGGACTAATTAACGAGAGTTTTAGAGTCAAAAATTAATTATGATTCTTTAGGATAAAATGATCAGAAAATAAGATCTTCGCACTGGTTCAAACAAATAAAAAATTGGAGCACTTAACTTTTTTTCCGTTTGGTTTTAGACAAAGTGGTGACGGTAGGTGTTAAATTGATGAGTTTTTAGAAAGGTCAGGTGTTTCTATGAAATTTAATAAAGGTCAGGTGTTGAATTGATGAGTTTTTAGAAAGCTCAGGTGTTTATATGAAATTTAAAAAAGGTCAGGTGTTTATGTGCGATTTGTGTGAAAGGTCGGGTGCCTACGTGAAATTTTCCCTTCCCAAAATACGTAAACCAGATCAATCAATCTTCCACCATTTGGATAAAGAAAAAAATTTAATCTTCCATCATCTCTCTCTCAATCAATCTTCAACTCCTCATTCGGTCCACCATGTCGGAGACCTCTCTCTGTCTCCACACAACCACCACCTCCTCCGCCCCATCATCTCGTCTTCACCCCTGCACGACCACAACGGTGCATTGAATAATCTTTTCTCGTTGAGTTTCATGTCCCCCGAACGATCTCGAACCTGTAGACCGCCTCGAGTTTGACACCATGCTCAGGGACTGAGAAACCCACGACACCTTGGATGCGGCAGACGGCCTTAGAACGGCTTCGTCCTCGTTTTCGTTGTCGTCAGACACGCGCATTGCTGCTTTGGACCATTTGCTGTAGTTCGGAGAGCCACTCTAGTTCAGATATTGGTTCGAAGCAAGATCGGGTTGTCAGCGGCGAGGAGGGAGGTGTTGTTGAGGGCAACGAAAGGGATGGGGGTGGTTGAGGTGGTGGGAGGTGGGGCGAAGGAGACGGTTTCGACAGCGGTGAGGATGGGGGAAGAGTTGGTTGGGAGGGGTGGACTGTGGAGATGTGAGAACTGGTAGGGGGGCCGAGGACAGATTTGGGGGAGAAGGATGAAAGGGTATTTTAGGTTTGGAATTTTATTTTCTGTTAAACTTGTCAATTTTCCGTCTAAAATGTTAATATTTGTTAACGGATTTAGACGAAATGGGTGATGTTGCTTGGTTTTGATAGTTTTGGGGGTGATGTTGACGAATTTTTTAAGTTGAAGGGGTGATGTTGACAAAATTTGATAGTTGAGGGAGTGTTTTTTAAATTAAGCCTAAAGAATTTTTTTTTTAAAATGAACATCAACTTTCAATCTTTTCTAATTAATGCCATTAAAATGACCAAAAGGATGTGTTGATGTAAGATGTTCAATCTCATATATAAAGGCCCCATTTGATAACAGTGATAGATGGATGTGATTCGTAAGGAGATGGGATTAGGATTGGGATTGGAAATAAAATGGGATTGTTAATGAGATGGGATTAATAATGAGTATGTTTGTTTTGGATGGGATTAGATGATGGGATTATTGATATCATGTTTGTTTAAGATGGGATTGGATTGATAGAAGAAATTGGTAATGAGAAGGGATTGATAATGGAAAGGAGTCAGGATTGGATTACGAATACCAAGTCCCAAGGGGTATTGCTAATACCCCTATGGGCTGGATTGTTAATCCCATGGGACTACCAATCTGGACCAATTTTGAAAACCAAACACAATATTACTAATACCATCACCTTACGAATCCAATCCCAAGCTCTAATCGGTTTATCAAACGGAGCCAAAGAGTAATAAAAAAAGCCAAAGCAAATCTAATAGGAGTAGTATTTAAAAGGAAGGAGATGCTAGTTTTTTTTTTTTTGTCATTAACATATATGGTAGAAAACTTTCATTAATAAAAAACATAGCACTACATCAAGGAGGATGATTATCATTCTACCGAGGATCTAATAACCAATCAAGAGGTTTAGTTTCCCAAGTACGAATACCGGAACCTAGCACACAAAATTGTCAAAGTGTTATCAACTACATTCACCCATCTACGAATGAAAAGAAAACCACAAATCCTAAACTATCAACTCCTCAGCAAATATCTCGATGACAAATTTTACTTTCATAGAGCAAGATCTTTTTGCAACCCAAGAATATGAATAGACGTTGAAGCCGATCCAACCGATTTTTTGCAACCCAAAAATGCTAGTTGGCTCATGGAGTAATGTGCAGTAATATTAAATTTAAAGGGTAACTAATGAGCACCCAATAAGTTTTTCATTGTGGCATGTGGGTTCAAGAAATTGAGAATGGTGTTGTGCAGTGGTGTGTGCAGCAATGTGCTGCGCACTTTCTAACTGTCGAATCGTATATCCGACGGTTTGGATCTTATCTGATCTCATCAATGAACGGTTTTCGATCATTGATTACCGAGATGAAATCTCATTGCACAGCATCAACCCAAAGTCCGGATTGAAGCCTTATCTTTGGTGGTGTGCATGCGATTGGAGGTTTTTTTTTTTTGTTTTTGATCATGTGATTGGAGCTTTTTTGAAAAGAGAAGTAATGAAAAGAAATTTCCACTCACTGGGTTCACGTGACCCCAAGTTGTTCTTAAGTGGCGTCGCCCCTGAGTAGGAGTATCATACTAGCATATTACACAGTTCTCCTTTGAAATTTTGACACTTTGAAATTCCGACATGACTTAGAGCCTTTCCGGGACCGGAAGCCAATCCCCATTGGACCACTGCCAATACCTTCGCCTCTTCATGTCTACTTAGTATTTACTACAGTTTATTTGTTCCCACGTCTTATTTCACCGTGGCTTAGAAGACGTGTATGATTTACTGAATTACAGTGTAATTGTAGGTCCAGAAAAAAGCAAAAATGTACCGTTAAGTATTTCTAGAATATTTTTTCAAAATTGCTCCTATAAAAGTATCTAAACCATTAAAACATGCCTAAACCTAAATTCAAACCCTATGGTACTCTATAAAAGTGTCTAAAATCCTAAACCCTATAAAAGTATATAAACCTAAATCGTAGGACACCCTATGAAAGTGTCTAAAACTCTATAATAAAAAAATGCACCCTAAAACCATATGAAAGTGCCTAAATCCTAAGGTACTACCCTTGCCCTAGGATACCTTACCCTACCCTATAATAGGAAAAACTAATAAGTATTAAAATTGTAGTATTTATTAAAGGGTAAAAAGATAATCTTCATAATGTGAACATTCTTAGACATAAATAAAAACTGAGTTCATCCTTAATGGGAATTAACATGTACTTTTCTATCCTTAGAGGTAATTTTCTCTAGCCAATGTTTGTTTATTTTTGATGTTTTGTTTAGAACTTATACTTGCGCGCTTATGGTGATTGTTGATTAGGGGATAAGGATGTCATGCCATTGGCTCCCATTTTTTAAGGTAGGTGGACAATCTAATTAAAGGCAGCCGGCGGTGCCGCCGCATCCGACTCTTGAGAACAAAGAGGATCTTCTCTTAGACTTTTATATTTCTCTATCTATAATCGAGAACTGAATCTTAATGCCACCCTATAACTCCTTTTATAGTAGAAAAAGACAAAAGAATCAGTAAAAGATGAAGCTGAATCTCGGTGAATATCCAATCGATTAAAAAATTACAAAAATTAAACGATTTGAGATATTTCAAAATTTGACTTCCAAAAAATAAAAGAAACATGCCAAAACAGACAACGCCTATATTGGAATCTTCTAGGAGAATTTGGAACCAAAATAACAAAATTTGAATATTCTATTTCTTAAATAATACAACATTTTCTTTTTGTATCACCAATTGATTTGTTCTTTGTAAAGAATATTAGAAGTCATACATAGCTCGAAGAAGAGGTTCAGATACTCATTTTATGAATACAATGGGCATGTGTTCAGATGTAGAAGTACGTAGGTTTATATGTGGTGATATAATATTTACCAATTTATTACTTTTGTAAAATGTAAATATTTTTATGTAGTTCTTCATGTTCCTAATTCTTCACTTTGGATGGAGTACATATGTGCTGATATAAAAACTTCTAAGAGGGTGATTGAAAAGAAATTTTCAATATAGTTGAAGATTGAAGACAAAAGTTTTTTGAAGATGGGAAATCAAATGTTTTTTAATTTGCAAAATACGACATATGTGGAGCCCTCTTTTTCGGTGCATTTGAGTATGAGTTGAACTCTATTACTTAGTATTTTTAATGTCATGCATGTTTGAACTTGGATCTCATGAAGGCATAATGGTATGAGTTTAATTTGATGGTTTGGAATTAACATTATTGAATTTGGTTCCTATCATTGCAACTTGGTATTTATGTGATTGGATCATCATTGATAGTGCCGTAGGCATGAATAATCTACTAATATGAGACATTCAACGGCCTTGTATAGCTTGTGAAATGCGTGATCTCTGCGAGAGTGACCATTAATTAATTCTATTTTCCTCAGTTCGGCAAATGACAATTCCCTTTTGAATGGATATTTCTTTTTGAACCAAACTTTTTTTTTCATTCGTTAATCCTAATCTATTCTATCATAGAGAAATTTGGAGAGGGAGCTAAACGTTTACGAGAATCGAACCCTGCCCATATATATGAGAGTATAAGGAAGGCACCAACTGCACTCCACTCCACTTCACTTCACTAGAGTGAAGGACTAGGGTGAATGAGAAATGAGAATTCCACTTTTGAATAGATATTTTATCAGCTACCAGAAACCTAAATTTGAAAAAAGCGTATAGTGAGATTGTTAGGCTCCGTTCCGGAACGTAAAATAAGTACTTATTTTTTAAGAAGACAATTTTAAGCTCAAAAATAATGTGTTTACGTAAATAATTTTTCTATCAATATAAATCTTGTTTAATAGATTTCATCAAGATCTTTAATACGGTTCAAAAAAAATTAAAAAATTATTTTTCATTTACATTATTTTTTAGTTTGAAAATGTGAAATAAGCTGCTTATTTTTTAAGAAGGTTTCTAGAACGGGGTCAGACTTTTAACTGTAAGAAAGAAAAACCTACAAGGGACATATATAGAAGGATTATCTGAGCTATTAATTTTAAAATCTCAAAATCATCGGCATAAGCTTAAACCAATCAAATTATTTATTCTTATAAACTAGAAAAGGGAGAATACATATTTGATAGTTTTTTTTTTTTGGGTAAAATAGCTTGAAAATAAAAAGAGGCTAACCGAATATACAGCCTACAAGGGGCATACCCCAGGAGGAAAAGAAAAGGAAAACAAAAAAGATTGAAGAAAATTTCTAACGCCAAATGGCTACAATGGTTAAATGATATGCATTGTTTCCAATCCATCTAGTCAGAGGGAAGGAAAACAACGCCAAATGAGCTTGCTAATTTGAGCTTGGGCCTTCTATCCTAGGCTTCCAAAGTATTACCAAAAGATATGTAACTAACTGGAATTAACTAGTAGTAGACCGTTCAATTAAAATGAGCTAAAATGAGCTAGGAATTAGCATACTCAAAGAACTACACTAGCAACTAGCTGTCCAGAGGGATCACCAATTACTTAGTGTAGCACAGCTTGATGTCCTCTTTTCTTTTCTTTTTTAACTGTGTATACTTTTCCAATTCCCAAAACTAACCCTAAACTAACCATTTACTAAGACTTGACAAAAAAGAAACTGCACAGGACAAAAATGACAACTTACCCACTTCACCAAAGTATCCCCTTTCAAAACTCCGCCTCCCACATAGTTTTCGCATCTTACAAAATTCTACAACCATCTCCCACACTCAGTACTAGGTTAAAATGTTCATCTTTTTTTCCCGTTAGGATATTACCCAACTTCCCCTGTTTGGCTCTCCGGAGTTTTGGCTGTTTGATGATGAGGGTCTTGTTTAGGGTCTGAAGTTCGCTTAGGTTTCTGGTTGTTTTATGTTGACTGTTGTGGATTTTTTGGTGTTCAGCTGACGACTTGCCTTCTTTTAGGCCCCATTTCTGTAATGCAATTTTTGAAAAAGAAAAGAAAATGCCGATCAATTTTTATTTTTTTTTGAAAAAGAAAAAGTTGATATTCCAATACTTGTCCATCATGCATTAGGATAGACGGCCTTATATACCCAAAATTTAAGACCAATCTGGGCTATGATTATCCCGGGCTGGAATGCTAACATAGTTGGGATGTCAATTTTTCCTCATTATGATGCCTTTATCTTTGAATCTTTTTAATCGTTGTAACTTTGTTCAAATGATTAATAAAATCTTTTCGTTTTCGCCAATCAAAAAAAAAAAGGCTATGAAGCAGGGGTATTTCTAGATGGTCGTCATGTTGGTATCGTATCCGTATCAGATATCGATACTCCATATATGTATCCCAAAAGTATCCCTAATAGAAAATTTGATATTTTGTATTTTTGAAATATCAGATACTTTTTGGATACTCTAGATCACATGTCCAAACTTTGTGAAACCAAAATTGCAGCACTTGTTGCATTGTGCTAGAGTAAAATTGTATGGAATAGAGAAAATTAACGAATTTTGATAGTTTACTTACTCTATATGGTCTATTAATTGAATATCCTTATTGCGTTGTTGTATGTGTGGTTTACAACTTTTAGATTTTAATAATTGACAAACCAAATAAACTTGAAAACTTACATAAGAAAAATAAAACGGTTTACCACCATTCTTGTAATTATACGTAACATAATTCTAGAAAATTATGAAAATATGATTTGATCTAACAAATTCTAGCTATACCTGTATTCTACTTTTTTTTTATTTTGTCACATCGCCGTGTCTGTATTCTATATATATTTTTATCAAAATTCATGTACACAGAATCTATATATTTTGACTCATTATATTAATCTCGTGCCACCAATTCTAGTGTCGTCTCTCTTTCTTCTTTGACATATTTTATCAAGATTTCTATGTATAAGAATCTACTTTGACTCATTATAATCTACGTACAACCAATTCCAGAGTCGTTGAACAATTTAATATAGAAGAACGCATCTCTCTCAGCCCTATCTCTCTCTTCCTCTCTCTCAACCCTAGCCATCACAACTCCCCGATCTTCTCCGGCCCCTCCTCCCCGTGGATTCCATACCCGTATGCGGTGGTGGGAGGGAGAGGCCATGGTACTACCGACTCCCTTCCTTTGTTTTTGTTTTTTTCCCTTCTGTCTCTCCAGATCTACGACTTGTCGTCTGATCTGTGAGGGTTTTGTCTCTCGTTCAATGAGAGTTATTAGTTTCATCTTTGGACGAATTTTGTCTATAGATCGGGTTCTCTCAATCGAGGTTGTTTCACAACGATATCTTTACTTCAGCGTTCTATCCCTACACGATGTTTTTGGCGAGGCAACCCGTGGCGGCTTGGCAGATCTGTAGTTCTTGGGAGTTCATTGGTGCGTTTATATTTGGGTGGAGTGCATCTGATCGTCTGGGTATTTAGTGTCTTTTGTCCTTAACTTTGCACTTTTTTTCGTTTGAGACTCCTAATTAGATGTTAAGCAGTTTAAAAGTGTCGCTATTACGTCAGGTCATGTCTAGGTTAGGATGAAAGACATCGATTGCCTTGTAATTTAATTGTTTTCAATTTGTTAGACGATTAGTTTGGCTTTATAAAAGTTCTTTGTAATGATCTCCGTTTTGTAAGTGCCGCAGGACATTTATCAATAC
The DNA here is from genome assembly GCA_019656275.1 of Rhododendron kiyosumense. Taxonomy (NCBI): domain Eukaryota; kingdom Viridiplantae; phylum Streptophyta; class Magnoliopsida; order Ericales; family Ericaceae; genus Rhododendron; species Rhododendron kiyosumense. Next base: position 209,756 of record BPLS01000585.1, read on the forward strand.
AATCTTCTCACTTTTGACCCCAAAAAAAATTCCAGAGTCGTCTTTAATTTTTAGTAATAGTAATATATTTTTATCAAAATGCATTGCGCATATCCAGCCGCCAGTCCAATTATAGAGAAATTCATCTACATGCTTAATAATTCTACCGGTCCAATTAACGTTGTAATCCGAAAAAGACACTTATTGGAGTCCTCAACTCACTTTAAATAAGCGGGTTTTTAGATCCCAATATTTTATTTTATTCTAGCTTTGGTTTTAAAATAGTTCTCTCCATATTATTTCTATCTAACATTTTAAAAATAGTCCTGCCCCAAATTAATTCAAACAAAAATACTCTTGACTATGAGAACTGTCCCTATAAGAAAAAAAAAAGAAAAGAAAATAGGAAAGATGCTACTGGTTCAAATTCCTTGCAAATTCAACTTCCCCATACACGGCATGTCCACGACCGCCGTTAACGGCGAGATAGACGTGAAACTTTCCAACGGAAACTTGGAATCCTCTGACGATGACGAGAGATATGCTCCCGTTAATTTCTCCAATTCTGTTGAAACTTGGAACTTGGAAGCCACATGAGTGCTGATTTAGAATTAGCGAAAATTGTGATCAAGGAGAGAGAAGATCGCGTCGATGACGAGCTGTCGGAGTCGCCGAAGATGGACGTCACCGGGGAAAACACGGCTTGTGATTTGAATATCGATGGCGACGTTGAATGGATGAGTCGTCCTCATTCGATGCTGCCAAAGCCCGATGTGCCGCCGGGGTGACGTGCTCTTTGCCGGCGCCACCACGAAGGAGTGTCCACCATGCTGCAGGGAGAGAGAGTGTTCAGTTTTTTTTTTTTTTCATCCGCATTTTTGTAGGCATAAAAGTCATTAATCAACATAACCAAGGCTATCTAGGTTTGATAACAATATTCAGGATTGTGATCAAATCGAACCTAAAAAGAAAGATCAACCTCTAATTTTTTTATTAAATATTAGTATTTATTTTTTGAGTTAAAGATAATAAATTATGAGAAAATGATATGTCTTGTAAGGTGAAAAGTAAGTATTTCTAAAAAAATACTCCCTCCGTCCCAAATTCATTGTCCTTTTTTGATATTCGTGCAGTTTTCAATCGCTTATATCTTTCAATGTGAATCTCCAAAAATATGCAATATGGATCTTATTTGATAGATTTCAATTTGTTCTATAATACAAAGATGTCAAAATCATGAAAAATATTATAGATTGAAAGATATAAGCAAGAGACAAAAAAGTAAAAAAGGAATAATGGACAATGAAAATGGGACGGAGGGAGTAAAAATTTTAGCAGACTTTACTCTTCTTCGAGCGGTTGAGGTCATGATGCTTTTGTGATTGTCCCGATTCCTCGATCTTAGATCATGCTGTCCTTCTTTTAGACCAACCTTCCATTCAGAAGGAGAAGCAGCCTAAAGATGGTTGTTGCTTTCTTCTTTTTTCTTTGGAAGAAAAACACACACTAAAAAAGTCTATAAATGCCATCTCCCCCACACTTCTGCTTCCATCCCTTTATTCACATTCCCCCGCAAAACTTCACCACACCCAAACCGCATGGAGTATTCCACCCATTTCTCTTTCTACCTCCTCCTCACATTCTCTCTCCCCCTCCTCACCTTCCTCCTCTTTCGCCTCCACTCCTCCCGCCTCCGCCGCCACCTCTGCATCCCTCCGGGCACCCTCGGTCTCCCCTTCCTTGGCGAAACGCTCCAAGTCATGTCCGCCTTCAAATCATCCAACCCGGATACCTTCATCGATGACCGGGTCTCCCTGCTCCGATCGCCCGTCTTCACCAGCCACGTATTCGGCGAGCCAACCGTGTTCTCCGCGGACCATGAGACGAACCGGTTCATACTCATGAACGAAGGGAAGCTGTTTGAGTCGAGCTATCCCAGTTCGGTCTCGAACTTGCTCGGGAGGCACTCGCTCCTGGTGATGAAGGGGGGCCTTCACAAGCGGTTGCATGCACTTACGACGAGCATGACTAATTCTTCGATTATTAGAGACCATTTGATGGCTGATATAGACCGATTGATCCGGACCAACTTGGAGTCTTGGACCGGACGGGTCATGCTAATGGTGGAAGCCAAAAAGGTCGTAGTAGTAGTAGTATTTACGAGTGGGAGTCACCTATCCCCTTCCTAAGTCCCTAAAGATAACGTGGATTAGGATTAATGAATAAAAAAAAAACTCCGCGGTGGAGTCTACATATAGAATCAGATGTCAAATGTGGTGGAGACGTAGCCTTGAATGATGATGCTAAAAACCAACTATCTTCTAACTTTGTTATTTTGTTGGTTTTTTAGCATCATCCCAAATATCATTCATCTCCAAGTATAAAGAAAGTCTTCACACAGTACTACGTTCTTTAATTATATTACATTTAAGAGTTAAAATTCAGTTTGTTAATTACTATGTGGGCATATATGCAGATGACGTTTGCGTTAACCGTGAAGCAGCTGATGAGTTTGGACCCATGCGAATGGACAGAGAGACTGAGGAAGGAGTACATTCTCGTCATTGAAGGCTTCTTAACCATTCCTTCTCCTCTCTTCTCCACCACCTACCGCCGTGCCGTTCAAGTACTACTACTGGAGTATTATTTATCCTTTCGTACGCATGCATATTATATACATGAGGGATGTAACTTGGATTTGTATAAACAGGGGCCGCCCAAAATTAAAATATTAATTTGAAAGATGAAATTTTATTATACATTGAACTGAGGAATTACAAAGACTAAAAATAAAGACAAAGCGTCATCACAACCGTAAGTAGACATTCCAACTAGTTTGACACAAATGTCTACAGACATGGAATTTACATATTCAAGTGATTGTTGAATTTTTAAGTTTTCCTTTGAAATTCTAGCACAGAATCTAATTAATAATGTTGTACAAGAAAAAAATATAGCCACTTTCCATTCATACTTATCAAAAAGTATATACGTACACATTAGGCTATATATGTTTGTTTCGACGTAAGATATTTTACGATTTTTGTAAAATAATTTTCATGTAAAATACTTTCCAGTGTTTGGTACACAAATAAATTTACCATAACAAAACATAACATGAGAAATAGGATAAGGTAGGAAGGGGAAGATATCCAATTATCTCCGCCTATACACTTCATTCAAGGTTAATAACCTCTCTAGAGTTTAATTTTCAAGAGTGTAGGGGTGAAGAAAGTGAGAGAGAAGGCCAGTGTAAAATGACTTATGGGTAATTTGAAAAAAAAAAAAACATTTTCAAGCATATAGGGTAAAATATTTTACTTTGAAAAATATTTCACACTATTTTTCCCAACCAAATGATGGAAAATAAGTAAAATATTTTACTGAAAAACATTTTACATCAAAACAAACCGAGGAAAGAAGTCATAAATTATTTTCCCCTATATCTTATGCCTTGTATTTTTAGATATGTGATACTTCTTTTATTTTTGAAGTTTGACGGGCCGATATATTAGTTTTTGACTATTTAATACTCCATCCGTCCCTTTTTAAGTGTCCTACTTCGTAATTCCAACTTATTAAAAAGACATCATCATTATATCTTTCACATCAACTTTTTCCTCCACTTTCCCTACTTACCCATCATAATTACACTTTTATTTACTAACTTTTCAACATAGAATCTATTTTTAGGGACAAAATAGATAATACACCAACTTTTACCCATTAACTTTACAAAATGGACACTTATTAATGAACAGTTCAAAATAAAATACCGAACTCTAAAAAAGGGACGGAAGGAGTATGTATTTGTACTATTATATATAGGGTAATTCTAGCAAGCTCGTTCCGTGGCACTGGCCTCCCCACCCATGTACATACCTCCGTCCCTCTATTATATTATATACATGATGATAATAAAGCAGCACTATGGGCACTGATGAAAAGTGGATAAATCCATACACAGTTTTGTCCATGCATGTGGTACCTAATACTATAGTGTGGAACCGGTGTGCATCTGTGCTCAGATCGCTGTATTTTTTTTTGTGTTCGTATGTAGTAATGTTGAAACATATATAGTTGTCTCTATTATGATCAGAGCCGGCCTTTATTTTCGGTGACTTAAAGCAAAAATTATAGAGGTGCCCTTTTTGTTGAATTATTATAAGGATTTTAGCTCAAGGCCGGCTCTGATTGTTATTACCGGCCAATTGTAAATTTTGTTTTTATGATTTGGAAGGCTAGAGGCAAAGTGGCAGAGGCGCTGCGCATGGTGGTAAGGGAGAGGAGGAGGAGTAGAGAGAATGAGAGAGGAGAGAGGAAGAAGGAGGACATGTTGGGAGCTTTGTTGGACGAGGAGGGCAGCGGCGATGGACTCTCGGAGGAGGAGATTGTGGATTTCTTGGTGTCTATTCTGGTTGCTGGCTATGACACCACCTCCACTATCATGACTCTCGCTGTAAAGTTCCTCACGGAGACACCGCTCGCTTTGGCCCAGCTCAAGGTACCTAGAATTTTCTTTACTTTTTGGCTCGCTTTGACAACGTATTGGGTTGACAATAAGTAAAGAAAATTGTTATCAAAAAAAAAAAGTAAAGAAAATTAATAACAAAAAAAAAATACTCTATTGCATTTTTTACACATTCCAATATACGTTCACACATTTCTATACACTTTTAACACATTCCAAAATGTTTCCCCTTTCAGGAAAAAATGTGTTTTGTAACCCGATCAATGATTATTGATGGCCATGATATTGGGAAAAACAACAAATTAACCAAACGTATGCGACAGATGATCAATGGAGAAACCAAATAACAAACAAAATTAATGAATAAGAGAGACCAAGATATACATGGTTCGACTTACAATTATAAACCTACTCTACGCCAAGCAAACAAGAGACATGCATGCATGGTGGTTCCATTCTCTCTAAGTTTTTGGTCTGATATTTTTTATTTACAATAATTTCTCGTTTCGCTTAATGTTATGATTTTTGAAATTCATTATTCATCTTGACTAGAGGAATACAAAAAATATAAAAATGTGAATCAAAATTGAAAAAAAATTCATAGAAGACGACACAAAAGACAAAAATACAAGCTATTTTGGTATTTTTTTGTCCTGTGCGAAAATTTTTTTTTTTTTGCTTTTAGTTCTACTTTTTTTACTTTCTATACTCTTCTCTTTGACAAGAATGATTAATCAAAAAATATATTGTGATAGACGAATAAAAATATCAAAACAAAAACACCAAAAATTACAGGGAGAGTGGTGTGGTTCATAAAAAGGAATTAATGGCTTTGTTCGGTTCCCATTTTAGTTTTGTTTTCAATCATTATCCTACTTCTTTTTCTAATCATTACCCTATTTTTTCAATTATTACTTTCTCACCTCTCTCTATCTCTCTCCAATCATTACCCATATTTTCAATCATTACTCTATTTCTCTCTCTACCCACTACCAAAACTAAACTAAACTAAACTATCAACCAAACACTACCAGAATCTTCTACATTATTTCGAGAATAGACCGAACGGTAGTCATGGTGGCATTCGTGGGCTCTTTCCGGGTCAAATTTTCTCATCTTGTTTTGTGTTAAGTATTTTTTTAAAGGATTTTTTGTCATAAATAATTTTTTTTTGGTAACTTAAATAAATTTATTTTACTTTTCAAAATGGACAAAAATAAATAGCAATATGTAACTCAGACAAAATTAGCCTAGATTTCTGTAGTCTTTTAATAATCGGTGTCAAAATTTGGAATCCTTTGATTGAAATTATTGTGAGATGGGGATTGATGCAGGAAGAGCAAGATGAGATTAGGTCAAGAAAAGGTAACTCAGAGGCTCTGCAATGGAACGATTACAAGTCAATGTCATTCACCGAATGCGTAAGTGACTATCCACCACCTTATTTTGTTGACGATAATTTGATGACCTTTAAACAATTCCAGACACAATTGTGTATAGAGTTGTGTTTTAAAAATGTGTTTTCCTAGATTTTTAATTTGTTATTAGATTCCTAATTGACGCATAGCTTTATCCCCTGTGAAAGCTTTTAATTGTCCATGTTTTGCAGGTTGTTAACGAAACCCTAAGAGTAGCCAACATAAGTAGTGGGGTATTTAGGCGGGCGATGACCGATGTGGATGTAAAAGGCGAGTATAATGATCATACAAGTGATCCATACCATATGCTCTTTTGCTCTAGTTTTAGTTTTAGTTTTACTTTTTAAAATTGATAGGAGTGAGAAATCTTTTTTCTACTCCATAAATTGATCTTTAAATTTGTTTACACCATCATCATTCATTTTTTTTTTTGTCCGTAGAGATTTTTGTATAACTTGTTTTTACTTTCGTTATATGTAGCATACCTTTATCTAAAAAGTAAAAAATAAATAAAAAATATTAAGAACCTCTCAAAAAAATCGTTAACAACAAAGAAGTTATTCAAAAAAGTCAAAAGGTCAAAAAGTAAAGTCAAAGCTAACTATTTTTCTGTCTTTCGTGTTTTTTATAATTTCAATAACATTTTTCCTTTTCTTTGATGAAAGAGAATATTTATAAATAATTCGACAAGGATACATCGAGATCGGGGATACATAACAATGCGATCAACTCAACCCAACAGCTAGATATTTGAGAAATTTGACATACATTTTCAACCAAACATTAGCAGGTTACACAATTCCAAAAGGATGGATTGTTTTCGCTTCTTCCAGGGCTGTGCATCTGAATCATGACCACTTCAAGGATGCTCGCACTTTCAATCCATGGAGGTGGCAGGTACTAGATCTCTCTCTCTCTCTGGTTTTTTGTACACTGGAGTAATAATTTGTAAACATCATAAGTTTCAGACTCAATTACTAAAAGGAAACTAAATAAACAGGCTGATTCGAGAACAGAAAACTCTATAAATCTCTTTAATCCGTTTGGAGGCGGGCCACGATACTGCCCGGGTGCAGAGCTTGCTAGGGTTACACTCTCAGTGTTCCTTCACCACCTTGTCACTCAGTTCAGGTACACAGCATCGAGGCGACTGTATCATTAATATGTTATCCATCTTTCCAAAAGAACAGGTCTCTGTTTTTTTTTTTTTTTTTTGGGAGTTCATATATACATATATATATCAAGCAACCTAGCTACGTACTAACCGTAATAAGATGCATTTGATTATAGTTGGGTTCCTGCCGAAGAAGATAAGTTGGTGTTCTGGCCGACGGTGAGGATGCAGAAGGGGTATCCCATCATTGTGCAACGCTTGAATGTACAGAAGTAAGAAGCCAGAAACTGTGACGTTTCAAAGATGATATTGCTACTTCCAATCATAAAAATTCTACCACAATTGTTATTAGTGTATTTTCGTTTATAACATCGTACAATCTTCTATAACATTATTTTTTCAAAAAAAATCTTGGTTAGGCTGATGTTTGAATTGTTCAAAACGATGTGGGCAGACATGAGTTTTTTTAGGAAAAACTACCAAAATCCCTTTAATAAAAACGTGGTTAAAGCAACCGTCCGGGTTCATTTGCCCCTTGGGTCGCCGGAAAGAGATCGACTGTGGGGTTCGGAGAGAAGAACGTAGCAGAAGAAATGTTCTTCTATACTCTATTGAATCATGCAACAAGATGATAAACATGTATTAGTGGATAGTGTGCACGTATTTGAGTGAATGCATGATTTTATTGTTGGGATTAATACGCGGAAGCACCCAAGAACCGAGATTTAAATACAACCACAATCGCAACTAATGGAAGTACGATGAAAATAAAATAGAGAGAGACACGCAAGAATTACGTGGTTCGGCAATAACACGACTACTCCACGAAGAGGATTCCCTTCTTTCACTATGAGAGAATTAGTACGAGAGAACACCCGAATTTAAAAACTCAAACCCAACCCCTTATACACCCACTCTCACCAAGAACCCACTCTCACACTAAATATAAGACTTGACTTTTACACTTGCACATACACTGTTTTCACCTCACTCTCTGCCCCTAAAAACACCTTCATCCATGCCAATATATAAGCACCCATCAACCCTAATAATAATAACATTATACATGTTCCAAAGAACAATATGGAAAGACACGGCATAAAGAAGCAACAGCTAGCAGTCTAGCACTTCGGGACTCCACGAGGATAACAAACCATGTGCAAGCAGCAATTGATTTATTGGGAATTTGAACCAACCTATAGACACCCCAATTTGGACCTATTAATTATCCTTAATTGTGGCCTTGAGGCTCCCCGATGATGAAAAGGAATAAAAATAGGACTTGGCTAAAGCTTGAACGATGTTTCTTGGTCTTTTTCAAACCAAACTGTCATTTTTTTCGACACCCTGAGGGTAAAATGGGCACACATTTTAGCATATGAAATAACTTTGAATGAAACCAACTGGGTTAGAAAGAGAACTCAACAAGCTTTCCAACGCTTCGAAAAACACCTAAAACCGAGTTCGGGAGTGTCCATGGCACCCTTCTGAAGTTGGACAGCCACTCCTGAGCGCTCGGGACCACTCTTGAGCGCTCGGGAGTGCCACTTTTGAGCGCTCGGGAGTACTGACAGAGCATTGAATGTTGAACTTCATCTTTGACCACGTTTTTGTTCAGATTTTAAAATTGCAGTTCAAAGCTGCATGTTCTAGGTGTCTGCTTGAGCCAGCAGAAGACTAGTCAAGCCTGTTTTCCCTCCCAAAACCATTTTTTCCTTATTTTTGATTTAATTTTCAAATTTCAAAACACATTTTCCCCTCCCCTATAAATACCTCTTCTTTCTACTTCACAAGGACCACGAAAAACAGCCCCTCTCTCACTCCCTTTTGCTGCCAAAATTCCCCCTAAACTCCCTCAAAACATTTTCAAAACAAATGCTCATTTCCTAAGGCATATTTTTAGTTTTCAAGCAAGAATCCTAAAGAGAGATGGAGGCCTAAGTCCCCTCTTTTCAAACTGTTTTCAATCAATTTTCAAGCACCAAAGTTAGTCTAAGAAGCCAAGTTCAAGTCAAGTAAAGGTATAAAAGTTCATTTTATACTCCAAAATCTACTGTTTTCTACTTCTGAGGGGGATCAAGAGGCTCATATATACCAGTTCTTCATACTGGTTGTGAGTCCCATTGATCTTATTTTAATAAAAAAAAGCAAGAGGAGCTCAAAGGAACAAAACATTTTCTGGGCACTGCGTTCACTCCCGAGCCCTCGGAACCATTCCTGAGCGCTTAGGAGTGCTGCTGCCACCAAATTTCTGTTTTGTCACTAGATATTCCTTTTTTTTGTATTTCAGTAAATTCTAAATGTGCACTGGTCCTTCCAGAGCACAGTTAGTTTTATTTTCAGTTGTAAGGAAGCAATGTTTAGATAGTTAGGACCAGTTCTTAACTGTTTAAGTCATTTGCTGAGCACTGATGCATATTAGTAGTTATGTGTTTCTATTTTAAGTATTATATTGCATCTATTCTAACCAAAAATTGCAGGGTGACTTAGCAGAGCTCCTGAGCGCTCAGGAGTGCAGTCTCGAGTGCTCGGGACTGGTTCCAGTAGCAGTAGTTGATTTTCTGTCATTTTGTATCATTTCATCAAACATATACTGTACATCGGCACATGCATGCACCCTTTAGTTGATATATCTGTGAACACGTGCTAAATGTTTTAATGAAACAAAGTATTTTCGAAAATCTCACAAACATTGAGTAGAGACCAACTTTGTGTCGGGCGAGGGAGGTGCCGTAAAACCCTTCCCCTCTCGTAACATGGCTTCCGAACCCAAAACTATCTCTGGTTTTCAATTCAAATTATCATTTTCAATTAAAACGGTTTCTCGGGTGGCAAACCATAAATCCGGGTGGCGACTCTTCAATTCTTCAATTTTCCAAATCAAAAACACGTTTTTCGGGCTGCCCCGATCCACCCGGGGCTGTGGTAGCCCACATAACCCAACAAATCTCTACCTTGGTGAAAATTCCACGCACCACTGCACCACCACCAAGCCTTGAAAAACAACAACTATACGAACCGAATCAAATTAAGGTCCAATAATTTGATTCAAACCACACGGCCAATACACGTGTGTAGCCGCCCCGTGCCAATAATCATCAATTGACGCGAGAGTAGGACATCGACCCGTCCTCTCCATCAACAGGATTTTCACTCTCACAGACATTGGCAACTTGGAAACATGACTTTGTCTTCACCGCAAAAGACTCACACCTTAGGTACCCATTTCCTTGTGTGCGCCATTTCCAAACCTTTGTCGAGTAAACAGTTTTGCCAATCAACCGATACAACCCTTTGTACTTCTCTCCTTTCATTACAACCTTACCGCCGCGAGTGATTTTCTTGGCTCCACCTCCAGCAAAATACCTGCACCCAACGGAATCCATCCGGCTAAGTGAAATTAGATTCCTTCGTAACTTTGGGACAAAAGCCACACTACCCAAAGTACGAACCACTCCATCAAACATTTTTATTTGAGTTGAGCTTAAATTGCCATTAGCATACGTATGTAGTATGTTGTAACATCCCGATTTAGAAAACGTTAATTAAATATTTTTTCAAACTAACTTAGATTTCAGAAATGATTTCTCATTAATTACTAAAGGACAATTCAACTTAGTCAATTGAAATGACGTAGTTTGAATACAGACCAGTTTTTTTTTTTCAAAAATTTAAGATTTTCATTGACAACAAAGAACTGAAATAAAACAGAGCATTTACGGATAAGGGATCTACGGTTTGATGGACTTCTCTTCGTGCACAGTGTTGTCCTTCTGCTTGAACGGCTCCTCAACTCCTTCGTTGATACCTAGCGTAAAATGCAAGGACCAAAATAGCACCATGACACTCAATATATAATTTCTTACCCGTCAAACCCTTACGTTGCACGTCAACAAGCAATAACAGTATAAAAGCACAAGAAATATGTTATACAACAATCTGGTTCTTTTACTGACTACTAACTTACGTGAATTCTAAGAATCTAAACAGCAAACTACGATCCTCCCAAATTAACCACCACACTATGGCAGTAAGATTTACTAATTCCTGATCAAACACATGTAACTACCCTTTGCTCTTCAAAACAGAAAAATACAATCATCCCTTGCTTTTCATAATGCGTAACCACCCCTTGCTCTTCAAGACAAAAAATATTGGAAAATTTATAGAAATGGTCCTTTTAGTTTCACCCAAGTCTCATTTTTTCCTCTAAGTATCAATTGGCAATTGCAACTCTTTTGACCTTCAAGTTTAGTTTTCATCCCAAGTTGGTCTAATTGGTAACATTTGTCAACCAAACTGGACGGAAAAAATCAGATTAACGGCAGACGTTATCAATTGGACTAACTTGGTATAAACTGTAATGTCCAAAATGCCATCAATCTAATTTTTTTCATCTAATTTGGCTGACAGAAGTTATCAATTAGACCAATTTGATACGAAAACCAAACTTGAAAATCAAAAAAGTTGTAATTGATACTTGAAGGATGAAAATGAGATTCGAATGAAACTAGGAGGACCATTTATATAAATTTTCCAAAAATATAACCATCCCTTGCTTTGCATAACCCATAAATTCACAAAGGCCCATTTATGTAACCCCATTTTGAGGGAGAGTTGAGACATAGCCTGGTATATCTGGAAATCTAGGAACGATGTTATTTTCAATTCTGTTCCTGTTGATCCTATGGCTACTGTGATAAGGGAATGTGGAGGCCTATCGTGATTATGTGATTATTCTGGATTCTCAACAGGTTCATATGGAAATTAACCCCAAAAAACCGTGCACATAAATTCCAAATGGAGAGCTCCGGATAGTGGAAATTTCAAGTTTATTAGTGACGCAGCAGTTCTATCAGGTGATAGATATCAAGGCCGGAACAGTTGTCGTCCTAGGAGATGGTGGATGGGTCTTGTTTCCCACTTTTCCGTCGAGTAGGCGTGCGCGAAAACTCCAATGGCATGTGCGGTGTGAGTGCGGGCGTGTCAGGACTTGTCGTCGTCCAACGTATGAAAGGCGTGAGTGTGCCTCGATCTAATTTCATATGTAGTGCAACTGCGTGTGACCCAAAAGGTGAGGCCACAATGAAGTTTGTGGTTTTGCCATAACGAGCGTGGACTTAGAATTTCTCAACCGTGTGAGAAAAAGTAAAGAACATCAAAGAATAACTTTATTATATCATAATAATAAAATTTGGGATACAGAGAGACGGAATAACTTTACTATATCGTAATAATAAAGTTGAGGGTACAAGAGAGATAGAAACTCAAATTACTTGAAGAAATGACCGAGTGAATGTGAGAAGAGTGAGATAATTGCTTCATTGGAAAGGCTTTCGCTAGCGTTGAACTTGATTGGTGTGTGAATCCTTTTTTCTTCCTGAGAAGTAGTATTTATAGGCAAGGGTCTCCACGGTTTTGCTGAGCTTCGGAAATCAACTGCCTCCTTTGAATTGGACAAGTGTCCCATGCCCTATGCACGTTGAAGCAGTTAATTGAGATCATGGGTGGTTTATTAGAAGTTATCAAGGGTAATGGGCCACCTCATGCCCCTTTTTTCGTGGCCATCAGATAAACACAAATCCTTTGATCTTGTTAAATAGCCTTGCACTCTAAGAAACTGCCAACTCACTTCCCTATTTCATGGTGATCATGGGTAATTGCCCATCTAATTAAATTAGATAGCCTTATTATATGTTTTACCCTTAAAGATCCTTCCAGCACCTCAATTATTTTCCATGAGCTTTGGGCCTCTTAGAATTTCATCCGAATAATTAAGCTCAAAAAGGCCGAGTCTCATATCCCAGTCAAATAACAATTAATTGGGCTTTTTGATACGTAGCCCATTAATTTTAACCTACTAAACTCTTAATTCATAGCCCAATTTAATCGAATTTCAATTAAATGACCCTTCAACGCTAGCTCAAGATTTAGTGCCTCAAAAACAGGTGTAAACAGGTCTGCTGGATCAACAAGCCGAAATCTAGACAATACTAGTAGAAAATAACCAATAACTATATTATGGGTCTTATATATGTTGGTTTTAATATTTTACTTTTACGTTAACATTGATCACATGGGTCTGAGGAGGAATTATAGGGATGTAAAGTTAGAGTTAAAATGGGAGTGTTTAGTTGAAAATCACTTTGACTAGGTCACCTATTTTTCCTCGTAGTTTTGAGACCACTATCTGTTAGCACAACAAAATTACGTTATATTAATGCCTATAAAACCTCTGCTTTGTTATTCGGCTAAAAGATATAACAGTGCACAACTCTATCAAAAACTCTCTCTCTTGCTTGCTTTACAAACTTACACACTGATAAGACTTATATTTCCTACCCGTTGATTTCTATTCCAAAAAATACTTTCAGCCACTTCTTTCATATATATAGATATTTGGTACAACTATATATTTGGATTTTGAGTGTTGGGAAACTATCGGTTTGTGAGTTTGATTTGCTACACCGAAGAGAACTTGAAGGTCGTTGTATCTTGGGGAAAGAATGCCATCCACCACTGTGCAGAAGGGGGTGTATCATTCCTTAGGAGGGCGCCATCACGTGCGCGCCTTGACCATCCCACAGGCTATTCTTATCTTTTCTCTAATAATACCTAGTTGCCTTACTTGGTTGATTATTGTTCTTGTTTAGGCATTTAATTTCTAACGGAATTTTCCTAATCATATAATTTTCCCAACAATATATACCAGAGGAGTGGACACATTCTAGTTATAACCTCGAATTTCTTGTTAGAAAGAACGGTTTATAAAATCTTGAAGTGAAACTAAGAAAAACAGATTGAAAACAGAACAATTAGAAACATAAACTGCCAGCAAGTTCAGAAACGTATTGGACCAATTTCAGGGTTCCAGAAATTAGCAAATGAACGGTTATTAAATTCGATCTACGTCTTTAAAGCAAATTTGTCTCCCGCACCAATACAACGATTTTCGACGTGTCTGCCCCGGCCACAAGTGAACCAGTAAACTATGTAGAACACTCAAAAACTATGTGTGCCTGAGTGTAGATATATACAATAAATGTTGCAAATGAATGGGAGGAGAACGGGAAAACTTATAGAGAAATAAGTGCCCGATCAAAAACGGTATAGTGGCTGTTACGAACTGAACAGTCACCGGACACGTCAATTTAGAAAGGGACAGGCCTCGAACACAACCATAAGCCGGTGGACCGGTTCAATCAACGGACACACGAAAATGGAAATAATACCATTAGAGAGAAACGAAATTAACTCAGAGAAGCCTAAAATAAAATCAATTGGGCCAACTCATGGGATTTACTAGTATCATTTATGTGAACAGTATATACACTAGGGCCCAAGCCCATTAAATACTTGAGCCAAACCAACCCGGTCCGGCCCAATTCTAGCTGATCGTACGTACAACCTCACTGAGACAAACACAACGATATATGGGTCCGTCAAAATGTAATGTGACACCCACTAAAATTTCACGACCTATTTGTTTTCTTGTGGGATTTTGTTCAGAAGATAGTTAGCCTCAAAGTGTGTTCTCCTCCCGGACCTCCCTCCACACATGAGGTGAGAGTCACAACTCTATAGTGGAATCCACGTACGACAATATATGACATTCAAAGGGCGTTAAATATCACATGACAGTGTTCCAAAAAATACTAAATAAGTTTTTAAATCTTTTGGAACGCATCCGATCATGTGATTCATATTGGCATTTTGTTGTTGTGGGTCTTGCAAGCGCGTTTTGCAGGTGAGATTATAATTTAGGTGCTAATTTTAGACATGAAATATCTTCTCAAATGAACTTTACTGTGTTAATACTTCTTTTTTCACTACATTGTGACCAATTTTAAGTTATGTACACGGTCTCTTCTTGGGACTTTAATTGGTTCGTACGTCACCAAACATATTTGAACTTTACTGTGTTAATTAGTACTTACTTCTTTTTCCACCACATTGTGATCCGCGCGTTTTTTGGTTTTTGTACATGGTCTATTCGGGGGACTTCAATTGCCCCCTCAAATCTTTTGTACTAGAAATTTGGTGTATCTATTTTCCAGCATATTTTTGGCCATTAGATTATTTGAAACTTTTAAGTGATATAAAAATTTCAACTCTGATCCATTAAATGGGTAAGAATTGAGTTTAAGCATACAGTACTTTTCCAATTATTGGTGATTGCTTTCAGTAAACGCGTTGAGAAACCAGTGAAGGTCTTCTTCTATTCGGCTCGGCCGGGTTCCAACAGTTTTTTTCCTCCTATGTATAAATAGGTGGCTTGGGCAGATCAAATCCCTCTAAGCAAACCAAAGTCGAAAAGAAAAAAAAAAAAGTGGTAGTCGTTTTCTTTCCTTCCAAACCAAATAAATTACGCCACTTGGCTGAGAGTGGAAATGGTTTTTTCCGGAACTCCCCATGAGGTTTCATCTGCATGTGGAGAACACAACTTTTCTCAAACCAGAGCACCAAGGGGGCCATTTCAACTGGAAATTGAACCGATGGAGATATCTTTGTACGATAAACGCATCATTGGAGTCCAATAACTGAATCAAAATGCGTTCTTTGCACATAATTTCATAACAGAAAAGTGATGAGAAGCTAGCCCTAAAAGTAACTGTCATGGTATGATCCGTTTCCTCTATTTCTGCTTTTAACTTCATTCAGCAACCTGATAATTCTCCGACACACCAGAAAAGTGAAAACTCCAAACTCAAACACCCATTAAAAAGTTACTGAGTTTTTAGTTTAAAAGTTACGAAACGCAACAAAGATGTTACGAATTCTTTTGCTGAAAAGTTACAAGATTTTAGCATAAAAGTTACAAGACACACCAAAATATTATGATTCTCAGTAAAAATGTTATCAATTATAAAAGTTATGAGACACACCAAAATGTTACAAATTCTATTGCTGTAAAGTTATGATTTTTTATTATAAAAGTTACTAGACGCACTAAAAGGTTACTATTTGTAGAAAAAATGTTTTGAATTTTATTAATAAAAATTATAATTTTTTAGCACAAAAGTTATGAGATGCTCTAAAATATTATCAATGACCTATTAAGTGACCTGTTCTCCAAGTCATATATTATGGGGTGACACAATGTATATAGACCACACAATATATGCATATGATATGCACCTTTAAAGGTTACAATTCGTAGGGAAAAAGTTTTGAATTTTATTAATAAAAATAATAATATTTTAGTATAAAAGTTACGAGATGCTCTAAAATATTATGAATGACCTATTAAGTGACTGGTTCTCCAAGTCATATATTACGTGGTGACACAATATAGATCACATTATATGTGCATGTGATATACACCTTTAAAGGTTGTGTATTGAAGACTTTCCCTATATCAAAAATGTCCAAATTAGTATTGGCAATTAGTCTACAAGATTAAGGGAAGAATTTCAATACACACCCCATATAACTAAATATATTATGCCTATTTTTGACAAATGTTATACCTCTGGTGGTAAATGTTATGACTTTAAGGGTCCGTTTGGATGCTGCTATAGGGAGGGGGATTAGTTTTCCCCCCTTTACAAGACCGGAGGCCCACGCGTTGCCCCCGTTTGGGAGCCACAAAGAGAGGGGTTTTCAAGAAGACCGGTTCTTGGCTAAGACCGGAGAAAGGGGGCATCGGGGGTATTATTTTTGGACCGGATTTGAGGTGCCCATAAGTTATACCCCCTAATCCCCTCGGAATTTGACGATTCTACCCCCCCTTATCCCCCCTCCCTCACCCCCAACCTCCCATTTCTGTATATCTCTCCATCACACACATGCACACCCAAATCGGTAAAAATGGAAAATAGAGAGAGAGAGAGAGAGAGAGAGAGGGTACCGTGACAACGGTGAGGACGTGCCGAAGATCGACGACTAGGGCTGTTACTCGAAACCGGAAAGTCGATCGAAACCGGAAAAAACTGGACCGAACCGAATTTTTTAAACTGGTTGAATAATTTCGATTCGATTCCGGTTTATAAAATTTTATAAACCGAAAAAATAATTTCGATCCGGTTTATGTGTTTTAAAAACCGGTTGAAACCGGACCGGTTATATATATGTATAATATATGCATATATATATATATAAAAACATAGGGGAGAGGTTGAATTATGGGTTTTTGGTTGATATTTTGTAGTATATATTGGTCTAATAAATATATTTATTATATAAAAACTGTTTTTATGGGCTTAATTATGTTTTTATGAGTTTTTTTTATGTATTGGGCTCAAAATTGATCTTTTTTTGTTGGGCTCAAAAAAAATGGTTGAATTATAGATTTTTGGTTGATATTTTATAGGTTGAATTGTGAAATTTTTTGATGTGTTGGGCCCAAAATATGGCTCATGAATGAAAATCGGATAAACCGGATCGGAACCGGTTGAAACCGGAACCGGTTTATCTCAACCGGTTTCGATTTCTAAAAATCTCAAACCGGATAACCGGTCTCGACCGAAAAATACACCCAAACCGGTCGAAACCGGACCGGTATCACCCCTATCGACGACGATCGCGCTCTGTCTTCGTTCGTGTTTCTTCTTCTTCCTCTTCCTTTTCTGTTGCTGTTTCTGCCGCTGTTCTCTCTCTCTCTACAGCGAAAAGGGTTAAAAGAGAGTAGGAAAATTATTGGGTGCATGTGTGCCATATATTTCATATACACCCCCACTCTCTCTCTCTCTGTCTTTTTTTTTTTTTTATCCGCCATTCTCTCTCTCTGTCTACAACAGTAACAAAGAGATCGTAAAAGAATTAGGCAAAATTATTCAGTGCATGTGTGCCCATGCAATTCCACCCATCCACTGTGCTTAAAAAAAATGAAATTATTGCTTGCCTTTAATCCAAAATAAACAAAATTATAAAATAAAACACTTTACAAAAAACAAATTATAATTTTTGATACTTATTAAACAAAGGAGTTTGCTCAATGTAGTTTTAAAAAAAAAATAACCAAAATTTTTTAAATAACCGAATATTTTAAAATAAAAAAAGAATTTTTTATTTTTTCATATTACTAAATTAGTTAATTTGTTAGTAAAAATAAATATTATGGCTTAAATTGTGAAAGATTAATTATATTTGCAATTATATATATAACGTAACGCATTAATAAAGTTTGGGACTGCATAAGGGTAAAACGGTCATTTAATAGCTTTTTACATCATCCACCCTTCCTTATACCCCCTATTAATCCTCCATCCAAATGAAGTACTATTTAATCCCCCTCCTCTAATACTTCATCCAAACAACATACTATTTAATCCTCCCTCCATAAACATCACATCAATGTGGGCCCTTTCTTATTAACTAATACCTCCTACTATCTTATCCCTTTTATTAACTAATACCCCAAATTCTTTACCCGCGTCCAAACGGGCCCTAAATGGCAAGTGTTATGTCTCTGAAGGATGCAAGTAGAAATAGGTAAGATCTCATCTCTCTCTCTCTTTCTGCTCCTACCGCAGGCCTTGGGTGGTTCGAGTGGAAGTGGGTTTTCTGGTAGTGGTCGTCTTTTGACGAGGTGGCCTTTTCGGTCACCACCATGGAGAGTTTTGGGGAGGTTTTCTGCCTACGATGGGTTTTGGGCCCATTTCGTTGTTGGCGGCTTTGCTCTGCCTTGTTTGGCCGCCATTTCCAATTGTTTTGGGGCTCCCACCGGTTTTCATTGTCGGATATCTCCGGTCTCGGCCTAATGGCAAAGTGGGGCTGCAGCAGCGACTGGTGGTGGTCGAGCTTGGCTTTGCACTCTGCATTTTTGGTGGCGGCTCGGCGGTGGCTGCTGTTCGGTGGAGGGGCGGGGGTTAGTCTGGTTGGTAGTGATGCGGTGGCCTTGCTGTGGTGGGTCTCGGTGGAGGCAACGGGACGTGGTGCGGCAGGTGGCTGGATTTGGGTATTTTTTTTGGCTTAATTGTTGTATTTGGACTTTCAGGCCTTTTGGGGTGTTTGGGATGTATCCCTCTTCCGTATATTGTTTCATTTGGGCTTTTAAGCCTCTTTGGTGCTGGATGAGTTTTGTCCCTTAGGTGTTTCTTTGTTGGTATCTTGTCAACGAAGGAGTTGGATCTTAAATGGGCATTTGTTGTCCTTTTCTTTGCTTCTGTTAATCTTTGTAATCATTTTGAAAGATTAATAAAATTTATTTTGGACGTTAAAAAAAAACTGTTTTTTTTTTAACAGAAAGAAAAAGAAAAAAAAAGACTGTTAGTAGATTTTAGAATCATCAACAGCAGTGAAGTAAAAAAAAAGGTTTCAATGTTGTATGGTACCTTTATGAAGGCATTAAATGACAAGAAGTATATAAAAAAGCTAGAGCGGATTATGTCTAACACGTACTAGTTGGGTAGAGACAAAGAGATTAACCAAACTCCAAACGGTTTCAAAGTAATATGGCCGACAATGCCAAATAAAACCATCCCTTACCGGCCAACACTCAAGTTTTTTTTTTATAATTTGATGTCCGTGCTAACTTGTACATATCTTGACTAATTTTGAAACCCTAAAATTAACGATCAGGCAAACCTTCCAGTTGCCCTAACGGTTAGAATATTTGACATCTGTAAAATTCGATTATGCAACTTGATAAAAAACGAATACTTATTTGTTTTATCATGCCTATTTAGCATCCTATGGGTAAGTTAGTAACAATTAATGCATATTTAACGTTATCTTGTAAACCACTACTGCCAATGAAGACTTCTTATGTTTTCGGTGGATTAATTTTGTTTATCAAATACGCAGACCAAAAAGCACAAAGTAAACGACAATTTTACGTGTGAACTGAGACAACTTTACGTTAGGATTATGATTATGTTTCATCCCATTTGCCGGGTTGTTATCCTTTTTTCGCCGATATTTAGTACTGTATTTATTTTGAGTATCCACAATGAAATAAGCAAAATTGAATAATTAAAATGTCACATTTGATACTGCTAAAATTTGCAATAACAAGTCTTACATTGATTTTTTTTGCTCATAATCAAAACCAATGGGCCCAATAGTTCCTTCCCTGAGTTTCCTCCGAACTTTTCACATTCATTTCACATATATTTTTTGAAAAACTAATTTTTTAAAAAATAGTCTGTTAAAAACAGTTTTTAATAAAAAAAATAGTTATTGAAAAAAGTGTTAAAAACAGTTTTTAATTAAAAAAAATTCGGAAAAAATTAGTTTATTAAACAGTTTTTTGAAGAAAACAAAACAGTTTAAGTTAAAAACAATTGTATAAAAAAATAAGTTATGAAAAAAAATTTGTGAGAAAAAAAAAAGTTTTTATTAAAAAAAAAAGTTCATAAAAAACAGTTTTTTAAAAAAAATAGTTTATGAAAAAAAAGTTTTTTAAAATTATTTTTTTGAAAACATTGTTGAGAGAGAGGGGGGGGGGGGTTTGTGTAATAATTGGTGTACTTGATTGAAAAAATATGAGGATCACTAAATTTGGTTATTGGCAAAAGGTTATTAGTTTTGATTATTTAAAGGCTAAAATTTGATGAGTTGCTAAAAGATTGCTAAGTTTGATTATTTCAATGTGAACTCATTTTTGAGCAAATATTGCTAATTTTGGCAATCTTTAGATTTTGCTTATTCCACAGTGAATGCTCTTAAGGGCCTCTACTAGTACCTAAATCAAATACTCCTTCCGTCCTATCAAGTTAAGAGAATTCACGATTCCGCGCAATTTCAGCCATTCAAAAGTATTTTGAATTATTCGGATTAAAAACAATCTATTAACGCTAATAGATTGTTTTCAATCCGGATCGTCCAAAACACTTTTGGACAGACGAGATTGAGCGACATAAAACTTATTTATAGCTCCTCCGTAAATAAAATTTTCACATAAAATTAGTTTCCTACAAAATTACGTGCAATTTTTTCACTTAAAAAAATTAATAACAATTACTCTAATTTCCTTCTTTACCCCCTTCCATTTACCTTTTCTCTTCTAATTTCGGCAATTTTATTCCCCCCAAACAAAGATATATTCTTGCAAAACTTCCATTCTAATCAAATGGATGTGGAAAAAAAAAACTTTTTCTTTTCTTTCACTTCACTTTCTATCGTTATCACTTTCAATCTTATTTTTCTCACTAATCAAATGGACCCTTAAGAGTTCAAGTATTAATGTTAAACATTTTTATTTGATAGTCTCTAACATGTACAACTCTTATTTTACATAATTACGAAATATGAGACAAGTACTCTTATGATACTAATCGGTAACTCAAAATAGGCGGTTTACTTTCTTATTGCTCTTCGTTCTTTTTAAAGTTTTTTGCAAGCTTATTTCTTATTTTTATTTTGATAACATGATTTTTTATCTAAATTATTTTGTTAACATAATTTTTGATGTAAATAGTATTTTCAACCAATTTAAAAGCTATTCTGAAAAAATAAACCGATGTCCTCCATCATGGACTAAAAAATAAGCTTAAAAAAGTTTCCGAAAAATACACCCAAAAAATAACCTTAAAAAAACTAACGCAGCGGTCCAAATCTTGAGAGAGGTTTCGCTTTCCGTATCGTATTATTGATGCCGCACGTGATAAACTGACAAAGCCCATTCGTGCGATAGGGGAAGAGCTGATCACCGTAGCAGAGCCAAAATAGACATGGGGATGTGTACACCTCGCCAACCACCTACGACTCTTCTCTCTCTCTCTCTCTCTCTCTCATAAACTTCGTACACTCAAACTCCGGAGCGTTGGGATGCACAAGAGTCATATCAGTCTTCGTGTCTCGTGCCTTGACCAAGAGATTCTTGCATTCATCATCCAACCCTGTTCAAAAACAGTGCTGCTATCCAATTCTGTGCACAAATCACAATACGAGGCTCATTACGGATCTCACATAAATGATTTGAGCCGTTCATTAAATATAAAGTATTATTTTGAAGGTTTAAAAAAAATTAGTTTACTCTGATACCTATAGATGTTCGATTCAATTATCAAACTTTTTATTCTTATTTTAAGATAAATTAAAGTTAGATAATTGAATTGAGAACCTATATCGGATTGAACTGATATTTTGTTGGGGCCTTTGAAAAAATATTTTACATTTAATAAATCATTCTGATCATTTGTGTAAGACCCGAATTTGGACCCATACAATGATTTGCGCACAATCTATTTTTAAAATGTCTATATCAACAGACTTACTAATACAAAAATTATTGAGGACCATTTTGGCTGGCTTAAAAAGTCTGTGTCTTACAGACTACTGATCTTATTGACGATTCCACAAAGACTTGGAATATGCAGCTGATCAAAGAAAGTTTCAATGGGAAAGAGGCAGCCGTTATCCTTTCTTTGCCTATTAGTGCCATGCAAAGAAAGGATTGCAGAGTATGGCACTACTCCCCAAATGGCGTATTCACTGTAAAATCTGCTTATTGCTTGGAAAAAGAGAGCTTGATCAATGAGCTGGATAATCACGGAGCTCAATCTAGTTCTACTAATGTGATGGCACAGATTTGGAAGAAGTTATGGGTCTTGCCTATCCACCCAAAGATCAAATTTTTTGCTTGGAAGTGTTTCAATGAAGCCCTAGCAACCAACTCAGCCCTAACCGCAAAGAAGGTACGTAGGTTCTGATCCAATCTGCTCACTATGTGGAAATGCGGAGGAATCTATTTGTCATTTATTGTTCCGATATGATTTTGCTTCAAAAATGTGGATTCTTTTGCCTTTTCATCTTAGACCTGAGGAATTTGAAGACTATAGACATATATCTGACTGGTGGCATTGTATTTGCGATCGTATCCATTTAGCTCGTCTCCCCTCTTCAACATTGGGTCTCGGCCTTTCGTATTGCTGGTGGATCTGGAAAACCCGAAACGATTTGGTGTTTAATGGTACAAGTTGGCTTGCGGAGGCAGTTAATGGAAAGGCACAAACAGATTTTTTTGAGTTTCTAGAGGCTAATGTCAAGCCTTCCCCTACTCAAGTTGCTTCTTCAAATCATGAGACTTTGGTTTGGAGGAGACCTGATGAAGGCATGATAATAATTAATGTCGATGCAACGGTATCAAAGGCAACGAGCACTAGTGGAACAAGAGTAATTGCTCAGGATGCAAACGGCTCCATTTTGGTAATTTTTATTAAGTCATATAAAGGCCTCATTTTTTCATGGCTTGCGGAGGCTATGGTAATTAGAAATTGTATGAATTTGGGTGTTGCTTTGAATGTAAGACGTGTTCTCATTGAATCGGATGCAGAGTCGATTGTCCGAAACTGTTCCATGTTAAAAGATCCACTCTCTGATATCGCAGTTTTGGTACAAGATTATTTAGCATTGAATTATTTGTTTCAGTTGTGTGAATTTACTTTTGTCAAATGTGATTGTAATAGAGCTGCATATGCTTGTGTAAAGAATGCACTTTCTTGTAGTTTGTCTGGTTTGTAGATAATTACCTTGCCTTCATGGGTTTCCTTTCTCTTTGATGTTTTGGCGTTTTTCCGCCACTTAGATTAATAAAATCTTCTCCATTTTGTCAAAAAAAAACTAACTATTGATCCAAAGAGGTGACCCCGTTGCCAGATTACCATTTTACCCCTCCCAGATTATGGTTGACTTTTTCGAATCCCAAGTTAACTTTTTATATTCCATCCGTTCCAAAATGAGTGGCTTTTGTGAGATTTCATGCCATTTTAAAATGCTTATATCTTTTGATTTATGAAATTTTATGTGATTTTAAAATTTTTGTTTAATAAAACTAATTAAAATCTATCAAACATAATTCATATTTTTTAACACTTATATTAAAATATATAAGTAATTAAAAATGACACGTTTTTCCAATAATGTCATTCATTTTGGAACGGAGGTAGTAATAACTAGGGCTGCAAGCAAATCGAGCCGCTCGCGAGCGGCTCGCAGCTCGGCTCGTTATTGGCTCGTTCAAGCTCGGCTCGGAAGATAAACGAACAAGCTCGAGCCGGTTTTATAAGCTCGTTTCATAAACAAGCCGAGCTCGAGCTGCGATGAGCTCGGCTCGAGTCGGCTCGCGAGCCAAGTATACATATATAATTCTTCTTCTTTTTTTATCTGGGGGTATATATACTTAAAAAGTGAAAGTTGAATTTTAAAAAATGAATGTGGAACCTTTAAACGAGCTCGAGCTCGAGCTGAGCTGACTCGTTCATATACTATCGAGCTTAAACGAGCCGAGCTCGAGCTGTGCTAATGATTATCGAGCCGAGCTCGAGCCAATATTTTCGAGCTCGATTCGAGCTCGAGCCTCTCTATAAATGACCGAACCGAGCTTGAACATGCTGAGACTCGGCTCGAGTCAGCTCGTTTGCAGCCGTAGTAATAACTTCACAAAATTTATATTTTAATCCAATAAAGGCAATCCTATCGCCGGATCACATTTTTACACCTCCCAGATCATGATTGACTTTTCCCCCGCTCTCAATTGTCCAAAAAATCACAAAAAATAATTTTTTTTGCCTAATGAAAACGACCCTATCGCCTGATCACCTTTTTACGCCTCCCGGCCCTTGGTTGACTTTTTATCAGAGTTTTACCAAAGCAACATATTATCCCAACAAAAGTGACTCTATCGCGGCATCGCCCGATCGATTTTTTAACTTTTTCCTAATTTTTATGAAACAATGCTTTAGATCAACGAAGCCACTTGCAGTGTCAGATTACCGTTTTACCCTCCTGGACCATGATTGACTTTTTCCGAGCTCCGGTTAATTTTTTCTTAAATTTTCACCAAATCAACGTTTTAATCTGACTTTTTTTTTAATCCTTCCCGACTCCATGTTACCTTCCCGGGTCCGAATTGATTTTTTCCATCTTTTTCTTATAAACTCGTCCTTTTCCAAATTCATTATAGTCAATTTGCTATCAAACGAATCCACCGAAGGCCGCCCACCCCTATCAAATTGGCCCCCTGAATTAGGCGGACTAGATTTATTCCACTCTGAAAATACGTAGGCAGCCTTTTGACCAAACTCGATCCCTTCCTTACCCTTTCCTTCTTTCCTAGCCTCCCCCTCTGAAAAAGGTAATTCTCAATGAAACATGATTATGAATAAAATCCCGAAAACTATACAATGTCCTATTTCACGTTGCTTAAAACAATTCTTTTCAATTGCGTTTTTAAAGATGATCGAGTACCGCAAGGGTGATGTGGTCTAGCGCTTCCTCCACTCGTAACAGTGAATTACTAAACCCTTTCTTTTTAACCTTGCAGACCAAAGATTTCCCAAAACAAAATAGAGTCAGTCTTTTCAAAATCAGGCCTTTGAGCTTGCGAAATCATTTTCAAAACACTTGAATTATTCTTTCGGATAATTCAAAAGGTGTCCCGACACACCTAAATTCTATATTTCTATGTCAAGTGGAGACTCTAAGTTATTTTCTAAAAATCCTCTTTTTCAACTCAAATTACGTCAGATTTGATTCTCCCTCGCCCCGGGAATACCCGGGGATACGTAGGTAGCTCCTTGAGAGCTCGGTCCCAATCTTTCTCAATTCTCACTCATTTTGAATTTTTCAAACAAAATTTTATCCGAAACCCTTTTTTATATTCTTTATAAAACCACGTCGAATTCATGAAAATTGGATTACTCCCTTCCTCTCGCTTGACCCTATCTCACAACCCAAGATAAAAGGCCTGACGGATGCAAGGGTAAAATCCCGAGTGCGGCAATGTTATTCCAAAAGTCAGTCGTGGAAAGCAATTTAGAATAGTATCACTTATGCTATTCATTGTCTCTTTACCAAAGAGTGCTCATTTTTGTAACCTTTCGAATGAGAATAAAACTCCACTTGAGCGTTTCTATTCACATGACCATATTGCAAATCTGCAACAAACTGTTAGAACCGAACAGAATTTGTTTTTTGGAAAACCGATCCCCGATCGATCGAAAAAAATTTGTTCTAAGCTTCATGGGAAAAATTACAAAATAATCGGTAAATCTAGAGAACAATTCTATTATGTTCAAACTAAAAGATACAGGTTACATGTATGAAATGTATATAAACCGTAAATGAAATGATGATTCATAGGGCAAATTTCACTCAGAACTCCTGAGGTATCTGACAATGACAGAAAGTACCCCTCAATTTTCAAAAATGACAGAAACCTCCCTTATTTTACAATTTGGATTTCATTCCGTTAGTTCCGTTAGTTAAATGGACGGAAAATGTACGGAAAATGAAATCTTCAATTTTATTTAATTCTACACCTATCTTGGGCTCTCATTAAAAGTCCGAGAGTTAAAAATTAATTATGATCATTTAGGATAAAATGATTAAAAAAATAAAATCTTCACACCGATTCAAACGAATTAAAATTTGGAACATTTAAAAATTTTGCTTTTCACTTGATTTTAGAGCTTTCAATGAAGAGCAAATACTTAAGTGCTCCAATTTTCAATCTATTTGAATCGGTGCAAAGATCTTATTTTTTTGATTATTTTATCTTAAAGTGCAATAATTAATTTTTGGTTTTAAGATTTTCAATGAGAGCCCTAAGATAGCCGTAAAACTAGACGAAGAAGAGATACTTAAGTGCTCAAATTTTTAATCCGTTTGAATTGGTGCGAAAATCGTATTTTTCTGATTATTTTATCCTAAAGGGTCATAATTAATTTTTCGCTTTAGGATTTTAAATGAGAGCTTTAAGAAAATCATAGAACCAAATGAAGAATAGGTACTTAAGTGTTCCAATTTTTAATTCGTTTGAATCGGTGCGAAGATTTTCATTTTTTTATCATTTTATCCTAAATGGTTTGGCCCCAAGGCTTTCAATGAGAGCCCTGAGAGAATCATAGAACCAAATGAAAAGAAGATACTTAAGTGCTCCAATTTTTAATCTGTTTGAATTGGTGCGAAGATCTTATTTTTTTGATCATTTTATCCTACAGGGTCATAATTAATTTTTTGCTCTAGGACTTTCAATAAGAGCCCTAAGATAGTTCTAGAACTAAATAAAATTAAAGATTTCATTTTTCGTACATTTCCGTACGTTTTCCGTCCATTTAACTAACGGAACTAACGGAATGAAACCCAAATTCTAAAATAAGGGAGATTTCTGTCATTTTAAAACTGAGGGGTATTTTCTGTTATTATCAGATACCTCAAGGGGTCTGAGTGAAATTTGTCCATACAAAATTGATACAGAAATACGAACCAAAACCTGTGTTACACACAATATCTTTCAAACAAATTAATTTGGCGCCTACCAAAGGATGTTGAGGTTGAACCGTTGTCTGTCTCCCAAGACTTATCCGGCCAGGACTACTACCCATAGAACACCATTGTGAGCAGCCTTGGCAAACTAAACTTGCGTCTGCCTCTCTCTCACACAAAAAATGAAAACTCAGAAGTTTGGTGCATGTATGGAATACGAATTTGTGTACAACTTAGACACGGAGTTGCTGGTTTATAAAGCATTGAGGGTGACCATGAGCTGCACTCTAGAATCAATTCTTGAAACTGTTGAAATAAATAGGGTGCCATAATTCTCACTTCATGGGTGGATGAACCAGCCACAATAAATACTGCATTGTTGAGATTCGATCAACCAACGAGGGACCTTTCAATTGTCTCGAGAGACCCTCCGTATTCTCCAATTTCATTTACCAAATTTTCAACAATTTTTAAAGATATTTTCCTTCAAAACATTATTTGTACAATGATTTACTACACAACATGCTTATCTCGTAATGTATTGCTGGTAATTGAATGAGATGTTCCCGCTATATTTTTTTACCTACAACTTCTAGACTTTAGCTATTTTGTTTCCGCTAAATATTTTATTTCTAACTTTTTATCTTCCGTCCAACAAATTGTAAACGCGTTTTACTTGGTAAGTCCTATAACTGTTAGTCTAGTGAAAATAACTTGTCTAGTTAGTAAGTGTTAAAAGTGTCCACAACTTTTAGTTTGGTGGAAACAAGAGTCTCCCACATGTTCACCTTTTGTCATGCAAGATATTAATGTGTTTAATAGACTTTTTTTTTTTTTTTTCATTTCAATGCAAACAGAGCATAGCAAATTACGTTTGGAAAAATACTGCTATTCCCTTTGTTCCTTTTTAAGTGTCTTACTTCGTAACTTCAACTTATTAAGAAAACATCATCATTACACCTTTTACATCAACTTTTACCTTCACTTTCTCTATTTACCCTTTATGGAGACATCATTATTACACTTTTACTCACTAACTTTTTAAAATGAAATCTAATTTTAGGAGCAAAATGAAAAATGTACCAATTTTTACCAACTAACTTTACAAAATGGACATTTTTAAAGGACAGACCAAAATGGAATACTGGACTTTAAAAAGAGGACGGAGGGAGTATTTTTTTTTATAAGGTCAATTCCCTAGAAAGCTGACGTTTAGCATGTTTGTCATAACTCAAGCCCGTTCCGCTAAAGTTCTTATATTTTAAGTACTTATTTTAGTTAATAGAACCGGGTCTTGCTAATATCCAAAACAAGGGTGTGTATGTATATACATATATATGTATATATATGTACATATATATATACATATATGTGTATATATACA
This sequence comes from Rhododendron kiyosumense, assembly GCA_019656275.1. NCBI lineage: Eukaryota > Viridiplantae > Streptophyta > Magnoliopsida > Ericales > Ericaceae > Rhododendron > Rhododendron kiyosumense. The sequence goes on from BPLS01000585.1 coordinate 238,273, forward strand.
CATATATACACATATATGTGTGTGTATATATATATATATATATATATATATATATAGATTATGAAAAATAAAACTGTAAATCCACACACCCTAAAACAATCATTTGTGTTATAAAGTACACAGGATGTATAGATTATGAAAATAATTTTTGAAACTCCACTTTTTTTATAGATGCAATTCTAAATTTATCTTAAAGTGCTTAAATCACAAAATACAACTTTCAACACAGTAAAAGATACTTCAGTAAGTTTTTTAGTACATCTATAAAAATAAAAAATAAAAATCGAGTGCAAAAATCATTTCTCTGCATTTGATTGGAATGAATTCCTTTGGTCCCATTTCTAGAAGTATAAACAGTCATCGAGATTTATATAGATAGTGTGGTCCAATTTATGTCCCCAGGGATATAATTCCCAACTGGCCCTCAATTGTCTTCGGTGGTCCTAATAATGCAAGGGCTCTTTCACTACTTGTGGATCAGATCTAGGGCACGACACAAAATTAAGGGCATAACCAAAGTTTTAACAATCCATAGGATTCATAGGAAGCGGTAACAGTAATTTTACTCAATTTTTCTTGTTTTAGTTCCTTTTTGTTTTACATTCCATTTTTTACATAAAAATTGCCTACAACAAGAAATAAATAAATTTAAGATTATGAATGCATAAAAAAAGGTATTGGAAAATTGCTGCAAAGCTGGTTGTGCCAAACAAGGCCTCAGAATTGCCCAAATTGGCACTAGATGTGTCGGTGAATGACTGGAATGTGTTACACATTTTGCACAAACAGAGCAGCCCCTGTTCTTCGAGGTCAAAAATATCATCGCATACCAATATTGATTAATTGGAGACCTTAGAATCCATGCCTTCAACTTTTTTCTTCAGAGTTTTGTGAGGACCGCATTTAAATGATAATCATAGTTTCAATTCAAATTTTGTTTTACAAAATATTTTCATTTCAAATTTCAAATATTGAAGTTTAGATTTGATAGATCCATTTTGCCGTGTACCTTCAAGCCAAACATTCACCCAATGTCCCGACCAAAACCAAACCTGATCGATCCGTAACTCTGTTTATACTGTAATTCATTATTCCCCTCTTTAGTATTGAGTCTATTGACTTCTAATTCGAATCAACTAAATTTTTAAATAACATAGATCTACCTTTATGTTTACTATAATTGTGTTTTGAAGGTAATTTTTGTTTTTTAATTCTCTAAATAAATAAATAGGACCCCATTTTGTATTCTCGCCTGGTCCCTGGAATTTCAGGACCGGCCTTGTGGAGTTCTAATCCATCTGAAAACAAATAATCCTACTTACAATCTTACCCATATATTCCACCACCCAAGAATTCCTTTTTTGAGTGGATAATGACAAGTTTCTTTCTATAAAACAAATTAAAAAAGCAATTGTTGTTTTAAATGGGCAATTTGATTTAATAGCAATGGCAAAGATCTAAGAATTTTTATATGGAGTTGTAGACAGCCTAAGTGAACTGGAATGGGAGATGCTGCCAATATATCCCTATAGAGCAGTGCAAAGCGATTAGTCGCTCATCTCAATAATCGATGGTCCGGATCTTAAATCATTAGATGATTCAGATTTGTATGTGATTTGTATGCGTTCAAATTCTAATTTGATTTTGCGATAGAAAACTTCTTGATTTTAATAATATTATAACGTAATAGCACTGGTGGGGCTTATTTTTCTTTTGAAACTGCTGATTTTAGGTATGAATATACAGCAGATCGCAAATGCCGCTGTTTGAGTCTGGCTACGTTTGGGTCGGGTGAAAGACATCGATTGCCTTGTATTTTCTCGTTTTATAATAGATGATTAGTTTGGCTTTATCCAAATTTTATGTAATAAACTCCATTATGTAAGTGATGCTGGGCAATTATTAACATAATCTTCTCAATTTTGCAAAAAAATAAAATAATAATACTCCAGTTTCTAGTAGTATATGGGAACCATGTGCATTCATGAACATGCTATTATCATTTATAATCCCATTATAATTGGAAGATGAACCCTATAATTTCACTGTACTTATTAGCCATCATTTGATGGCATGTGGCATATCATGCAGGCTTGCCTATATGCATTTGGGAACCGGGGACCATGTAGTGGAAGTGGTGTATCTTACCAGTAGGATATTTGTAGCAAATTTGAACCATTTATCGTACAAATTGACATTTTAGACCATTAACTCCATTCATATGGTACACCCCTGCACTATCTACCGGGTCTCTGAATCTTTATGTATTTTTATAAAGTGTGATATCTTGGTTGCCTTGCCTGGGGGCTCAAATCCGTGATTAACATGCAGTGTTGTGCCCTTGTACGGAGTAATTATTATTTTTGTCAATCATGACAACAATGCGGTGATTCTTGGGTATAATTAACGCATCTTGATTGTAAAATGACTGCCTTACCAGCTTAAAAATTCTAGCTTCTAGCTAGCTTTCTACAAATGGGCAAACAAAAGTACCTAGCTAGCGCCCATTCTAAGATGAAGTTCTCTTCCGAGAAATGCTAAAGACGTGAGTCACATGACGACCCGGGGATGCTGACGAGCAGTGCAGAGCAGTCGATTTGGTCATTCACCTTGCACGGACGGTTCGAATCGAATCTGAGTACATCCAAATCTGAATCATCCATTACTCGGTTAAGATCCGAGCCGTTGATTGCTGACATGAGCGACCGAATCGACCGCTTTACACCGCTCTAAAAAGATACTTTGCAACATCTCCTATTCGGGTATTCCAAAGACATGCAGTGCAGGGGGGCCTCCTTGGACATTTTGCATGAGTAATTTTTTGTGTGCCTCTTTAGTGCGTTTATTTTTCATGGAAGAAGTTTAAATGGTTAGACCGTACTAAACGAAGGTGTATTTAATTGTCAAATTTGTTAATCTTTAACACCTTTTTAACGATTTCAACTCATTATTGCACTTTTCGTATTCTGATCTTCCTTTTTTTACCCTTGTGTTTTTTAGTGTAAATGGACAATTGATATCTGTTAAATTAATTAACAGAATTTCTCGATGTCCCTTTTTTATTTGATCTGAACGTATATCTTGATTTTGTTTGTTCCCAATGCATATTACAGCGGACACCGTGTTTCTGTGGCCCGGGATCATGTAGGGCAGCCCGTCCTACAGAGTTGTGGTGCGGTCAATCCAACCTTCCATTTTGGCAATAGATGGCTTGGATTTTAATGCGAGCAGTGGATGATTCAGATTAGTAATAGTTTGGATTAAATCTAAGCCGTCTGTGTCGAAATATTAGAAGGCCAAATCGACCGCACTATGCGGCTGTGCACTACTGGAAACCCCAATTCGTTTCTGTTGGATAAATAACTTTGTTTTAGTTTTTTGCCAATTTATTATGCATCAAAAAGTAAAAAAAAAGAGAATCAATTAAGGATCGAGGAAGTATTTATACTCCGTAATTATTATTGAGGAGATCAGTATTTGATGTACAGTATTACCATATTTCTCAAGATACATTTTTGTAGAATTAATTTTTCAAGAAGTACCAAAAAAGAGAGAGGAAGTATTAATGAGGAGATCGGTAACCACATTTTTCAAGATACATTTTGTAGAATTGATTTGTCAAAGGATAGATAACTCCAACTACGATTATATATATACACTATATAAATGCATGATCTCCCATGAAATTTAAAATTCAATTCCATATCTAATCTCATACATTGTGATTTGTGTGTACTTGTTTAGTGCCCCTTTGCACTTCCACCGGATGCTTCAGAGCCTTCCAAAATCACACAGTTGAACTAATATACAAACATCTATGTAAATATGTGGTGATGAAGGACTCTAATCATGTGACAGTGTCCTAGGGGTATTGAATGATTTTTAGCTGTGGTGGCGTTTGTGTTATGTGTTTGACCCTCGCGAGTATAGGATGACCATTTGTTGATTTTAATTCCTTCCTTTTTTTTGGGTAAATAAAAATGGCCTTTTGAATGGACATTTCCTCAGTAATCGTTGAACCAAACATGGAAATGTGTATCTTGAGTTGGTAGGTGGATGGAGGATTGTCAAGTCATTAATTTCATAAATTAATCGGGTATGTATGCATTTCGACCCAAATATTCAATTTGACAAAAAATAAATAAAATAAATAAACCCCAAGGGGTTGGCTTGATCATGGTCTATGATTGAAACTTATTTGTTTGCTCTTTGTTATGGTCTCATCTCTCAAGTTTAAAATTTTTATATGCAAACAACTTTTTTGAGGCAAGCCTATAGGCTATAGTCCATATAAAGATTTGTTCACCCTTTAATTAAGACCTCCATTAATGGAGAGTTGGATCGATTGGTTTATAGGCATAAGTTAGACTGTACACCTGAGTTATAAAAAATATTGAAAATGCATTTAATGAGATTGTAAGGTGGGCTCTTACTGTGCAAAAACATTTGCTACTACTAATTGTGAAGCTATTATTAATTTCCTTTATAATTTAAAATATTCAGATTGCTGGATAATTGTCAAGCTATTATAATTAATTTCAAAAAAATCAGAACTTGTCGTTGTACTTAGAGGTGGCAAATGAACGGTTCTGGACTGGTTTAGATGGGTTGAAAATGGTCGTGGGTCAAATATGAGCGAGCAAAATATGGGTCAAATAATAAACTTGTTGAAACGAGTCGGGTCGGATATGGGTCAATCCAAATTCAAATCAAACCTGCCCGACCTGACCCATTTTCCTTTTTTTTTTCCCTCTCCCCGACACGGTTCCTTATCCATGATATATTTATTTTTTTTTACTTCTTTTATCGTCCCCCACGGTCTTTTCCCATCCTCCTGTCCTCCACCTAGAAATCTAGAATTCCTCTCTCTCTCTCCCTCCCTCCCTTTCTTATTAGCTTCCCATGTTTCTCTTTTGAACGCCAATAATTTCAAATTGCCATACAATATCATGATTAAAAAAATTCTATAAAGTATGAAATATGTAACAAAGTACACATTTGATGTTAAAATTTGAAAAACCTGATAAAGATGCACAAATTTTTGTTAGGGCGTGACAAAAGACAAAAAAAAAAAGTTGAATGACAGCTTTTTGAATTATTTTTTGTCCTTCTCAAAAAATTTATGAAGGACAAACGAGACACAGTGATTGAAAACATTTTACTCCAAGTCAATTTGGGTACTAGTGATATAGAAAGGAAAGAAGAACAACGAGAAAGAAGGCAGCGAGATATAGTGACAGAAGAAAACAAGTCAATTTGGGTCTTTAAGTCCAACCCATATTGAACTCATTTTTAACTCATCTAAACTCATATAAATATGGGTTGATAAATGGGTTATATAATATGACGGGTTGGGTTGGGTTATAAGTAGGTGAATTTGGACGGATTACAAAATATGGATTAGAATTGCCACCTCTAATCGTACTCTTATGCATAAACCCATCTGAATTTTTTTTAGATTATATATATATAAATAAAGAAAAATCATACTCCTAATAATAATAAGTCAAAATGCTTTTTCTAATTTCCACCGGGCCGAAGGATGTACTCCTACTCCAACCACCATTCCGGTTCCGTGTGAACCTGTGACTCCGTTACGTATAACTCAATGAAAAAGACAATTCTTGCAGCCAAACAGACCACTAAAGTGTCTTCTGGACGTACTACTCCTATAAAGGAAGAAAATACACAGCATCAATGTCATCTATCTCCACAGTCCACAGCTCTGCTTTCCTCCTTTTCCACTTTTGTCCACCTTGTTTCACGACTTGTGAAGAGAGAGAAGAAAGAATGGTGAATTTGTTTTCCCCGCACAGTTAATCGAAGTTTGAATCTTAAGGTAAAGTTGCATGAAAGTAATTTTTTTATTTTTTCAAATATTGATGAAAATGACCTATTTTTAACTGGACTGAAGAGAGAATGAGAATAGGTGCAAGTAAACTGGCCGGAGGTCAAATCTATCTATCTATCTATCTATCATCAATCAATATCAATGTATTATAGAAGCGGATCCAAAAAAAAAAAAAAAATGTATTGTAGAAATGTGTTTGAGCCCGTAGGCCTTTAAGGCCCCATTTCAAAACACCTTTTTAAAGCTTAAGAACTTATTTCACATTTTCAAACTAAAAAACGATGTAAATAAAAAATTGTTTTTTTATTTTTTTAACACCGTATAAAAGATCGTGATAAGATCTATCAAATAAGATCCATAATACTAGAAAAATTATTTACATAAACATATTATTTTTGACCTTGAAATTGATTTATTAAAAAATAAGTTTTTATTTTTGGTTCCAGAACGGAGCCTAAACGGCTAAACCCCTTCCTAATTTCCTGAATTTTTCACTTTTTTTTATTTTATAAAGAGAGAGAGAAGTGTAGGGAAGAGTGGAAGTGGGGAAACGTGGGAGAGTAAGTGAGAGAGAGGGAGAAAATTATTCTATGCTCTTGGTCATCGTCACATGGTATCTCATTCATTTTTCACTTCACAAGTATAAAATGAGACTAATACTACGTATTAGTGTGCATCGAACACGAAACTAAAAAAAATATTAAATCATTTTTCAATCACTATCGTTTGTGTATGTTCAATGTAAAAAAAAAAAAAACCAATGTGATTTTTTTTATTTCATGCATTGAAAAGATACAAACACTAATAAGAATAAGATAAAAAGAAGAGGTAAATGTGAGATACGAAAATATCCGAGACATTAAATTCGTCCCCACCCCATTTAGATTTGGTTACAGTCTTACAGATACCCACACGTGTGCCTCCATTAATTCCTCTCTCCTTTTATCCCCCACTCCTCTTCCCCAAACTTCACCACACCCCTCAATCTCAAGAAAAGAAAAACCTTCACCACCCCTCAATCATGGAGTCTTCAATCCCTTTCTCTCTCCACCTCTTCCTCCTCGCATCCTCTCTCTCCCTCCTCACCTTCCTCCTCCTCCGCCGCTCCTCCCGCCTCCGCCGCAACCTCCGCCTCCCTCCGGGCACCCTCGGCCTCCCCTTCCTCGGCGAGACCCTCCACATCATCGCCGCCTACAAAACATCCAACCCGGAGCCCTTCATCGACGACCGGGTCGCCCGGTTCGGACCGGTCTTCACCACCCACGTCTTCGGCGAGCCGACCGTGTTCTCCGCTGACCCGGACACCAACCGGTTCATACTCCTCAACGAGGGCAAGCTGTTCGAGTCGAGCTATCCCGGTTCGATCTCGAACCTGCTCGGGAGGCACTCGCTGCTACTGATGAAGGGGAGCCTTCACAAGCGGATGCATTCGCTCACGATGAGCTTTGCGAATTCTTCGATCATTCGAGACCACTTGATGGTGGATATAGACCGGTTGGTCCGCCTCAACTTGGAGTCTTGGACCGGACGGGTCTTGCTCATGGAGGAAGCCAAAAAGGTACGTACAAGTTTGATTCGTCTGAGTTGACTCGGTCGTGAATCGGCGAGATGCGCAACGTGTGGAACCCACCTCTTGGGAGTGTTAAGTCTAGTTCATTTTTTTGATTTCAAAATCTATCGACACGATTTTTAATAAATTTTTTCTATTTATCATTCTTAACTCGCTATTCTCTTCTTCAAAACTTAAACCGGTGTTAGAGAGATAGTCCAACACACATTCGAGATGCATAATGTGCAAGTGTTATAAATTTATAAAATAAAAAAATAAAAATAAAAAAACTATTGCAGTCGGGTTGTTGTATGTGTCATCGGGTTGTTGTATGTGTCATCCTAGTTGGCACACGTTTTGTCATAATGATTTTTCTTTTCCTTTGTTAAAACGCCATAATAACTTGCTACTTTTTGGATTAATAAGAGAATGTTTTAGATAATATATATATATATATATATAAATATTCGTGTGAGAGGATGGACCATATATTTTTTTTCATGAGGATAATGCCACGATATCTCCTCCTCTTCATGAGGTGGAGATGATTTCACCTAGCATGTGCACGTTTGTATTGGGATTTATTTATATTCTCCTACTTTTTTTTTTTGGCTCTTGCTTTTGGTTTTCTTTTTCTTTTTCTTATGATCAGTATATATATTACTACTATATTCGCCACTGCCAGGTTTATTCTTTCAGAAGGTTCTAGTAATAATTAAAGAATATTGTTACTGTACATATATACTACGGAGTACATGCATTAGTAGTAAACTTTTAATCTAGGAGTAGTAATTAATAGCGTTAATTAATTAAGATTTGTTGTTTTGCGGGCAGATTACGTTTGAGTTAACAGTAAAGCAGCTGATGAGTTTCGACCCATGCGAGTGGACGGAGAGGCTTAGAAAGGAGTACATTCTCGTCATCGACGGCTTCTTCACCATTCCTTTCCCCCTCTTCTCCACCACCTACCGCCGTGCCATCCAAGTATATACCTCATTTATCTAGGACTTTTAATTACATAAATCATATTAATTGTCTTCTATATTATTATGGGGTTCTGTTCCGTTCTGTGCTAATTAATGGTTTGTGTGGATTTTAATTGTTTATTTTTGAAGGCTAGAGGCAAAGTGGCGGAGGCGTTGAGCTTGGTGGTGCGGGAGAGGAGGAGAGAGAGCGAGAGAGGAGAGAGAAAGAACGACATGCTGGGAGCTTTGCTGGAGGAGGAAGGCGGCTTCTCCGACGAGGAGATAGTGGATTTCTTGGTGGCGCTGCTGGTAGCCGGGTATGAAACAACCTCCACCATCATGACCCTCGCCGTTAAGTTCCTCACGGAGACTCCCCTGGCCTTGGCCCAGCTCAAGGTGTGTTGTGTTCTACTCTCTCTCTCTAGAAGTAGAGTTGCTTTTGGGTAGAGTTGGAGTTGTCCCCATAATGGGGCATTTGATGCTGGACCCTACCACTGCTACTCATGATTATGTTGGGGGGTGGGGGGGGTTCTGGGTCTCTTCCTTTCCTTGCTTCCCTTCCCTTATCTACGATTCTCAACCAACCAAATAATGCGAGGAAAGACTAAAAGGAAGCTAGCTGTGGTAATATGGCATTGTGTTTCTTATTATTCCACTTCGTCCTTATCCTGTTTTTGAACAAAAAAGCCACCAAAATGGGTACCCAAATGCTCTTTCTAATTTTGACTGGTGAAAAGTTTTTTTCATGAAACAAACCGGCCGATTATTCAATACTCTCAAACCATCATGTGATATTGTCGTGAAGTACTCTTAACGAATAAAAGATCGTCACTACATAACATGACATGCATGGATCATTCCATATCTGTCAACCACCAACGAAGATTAACGATAATTTGGCTGAACAATTACTCGGGTCGAGTTCCTTGCCAAATTTTTTGTATGGTATGATTTTGGAGTAATTGTTTGCAGCCTGAAAGACGAAACTGACCTTGTAGTATTATATATGCACATGCATTGTGTGGTGTGATGGAAAGTAGTTGTAGTACACTCCCGTCCCGTGGAGTTCATAGGGAAGTGTGTATGGTGTTGGGGAAGTGTGGGGTGGAGTTGAGTGGTGGTCAAAAGTAGTAGTAAAAGTACAGAGCGTGAAAGTCAAAGTTGGAACAAAACATTCGGGTGGGTTTAGGAAGCGGACAAAATGATGTCCAGAAAGCTGCTGCACGCCTTCATTCATCTTGTAATGTCAGTAATCGAAAAACTTTTGGTTGGTATCCGATGTGCGCATTTGGACTATTTAAAAATACAACTGTGTTCGGATTAAAAGTATTTTAAAAATCCGTTTAATAATTTTAATTCGAACCTTCAGCTGTACTTTTGAACGGTTAAAATGTGCATTGTCAATATATAAGTACCACGTGGAACCCGATTTGCAACAAAAAAAATTTAAGAGTGTCAGGATGTCATATTCACATGAATACCTTCGTGTGATGCCTGGAATTACTATTTTATTCATTTTTCGTAATCATGGGGTATCTGACTTCGAGGGATGCGATTCGCGTCACCCTTTTTTCCCTAACCGTTTTTTTTTTTTTGGGTTAAAACCTTTTTCCCTCCACCAAAATCCCATTTGGTGCAAGGATTAATATGTAATTGTAAGCACTAGAAACAACTTATACAGTGCACGGATTATGTAATTTTAAACACTAAAACATGGATAAAGTGTATTTATAAGCAAGTAATCTCTCTGCCCTATTTTGTCGGTCCCTAATTCTATTTTGGGATATCGTAGAATATTATTCTCTCCGTTTCAAATTGTTTGTACTTGAAAATTAAAAAATAGGAAAAAGTAGAGAGAGGGAGATAATAAAAGAAACAAACAAAATCAACTAAAATAATTAGATAACTCTTTTTATTGTATTTTCTTTTTTAGGTCTCTTTTTATTGTATTTTATTTTTCAAGTCTTTTTTAAGTCACTCCCACATGCGAGTGTCTGTTGCAAGTTGTAATCAAACAACTCTAAAATGCTCATTAACATTTCTGTATAAAGTTCACAATTTGGATTTGGCATGGTTTGCCATAAGCCTGTCAATGGACCAGGATCCTCAAAACAATATGAATCCAATCTTCAAAAATCCGCTAAGGCCAATCCGATTCCGAAAAATCGGATATACGATCCGAAAACCCTATCCATTCTGATTCCATTTCATGACCTTTTTTTTAATCATACCATAATGCTTAATAATTAGAGGTGTTATGTGTAAATTGAGTTAGTGAATTGTTATATTAAGTTGGTGTGATAACAGATCAGAGTCGGAATTGGACAGGATTATCCGGATCCAATCCGTTAATTGTCAAAAATTTCCCGAATTCCGGTTAAACGAGTTTTTAGATTGGATTTTTTTACCGGATTCGGATTATGTTGGATCATATATGGTTCTATTGGCAGGCCTAGTTTATGGATATTTGGCATGGTTTACTATACATGCATTATGTACATGCGTATTGCTTTTCAATGATATGACAAGTAACGTTCAATAAAAATGTAAGCAGGCCTGGAAACTTTTTGATATGGTATCGACCTTTTGGAATCCTCTCTAAATGACATTTATGTAAATTGGGATGTAGGAAGAGCAAGATGAGATTAGGTCAAGAAAAGGAAAATCAGAGGCTTTGCAATGGAACGATTACAAGTCAATGCCATTCACGCAATGCGTAAGTGAATTTCACCACCCTTTTTGTCGACAATTATTTGATTCCTAATCAACTTATTTTTTTTATTTTTCACAACTAAAAGCTCTTAATTTTCTATGTTTTGCAGGTTGTTAATGAAACCCTAAGAGTAGCCAACATAATTAGTGGGGTATTCAGGCGAGCAATGACTGACGTCGACGTAAAAGGTAGAGACTAAAAAAATTTCCCATTAAGATTATCTAAATGCTATTGCAATGATCGTACAAGTGATGCATACCATGTGCTCTTTTGTTTTGTTTTAGTTTTTTGTTTTTTTTTTTTTCAAAATGATAGGAGCAAAGCAAAATGTTTTATAACTTGGATTAGAAACCACCTTTTGCTTACTTTTACAAATGGGCTTGAATTATGTGTTGATCCTAAATGTAAAGGACTCTGATCATATGCTAAGAATAAAGATCCCTTACTTTGGAGGAGGGGCCAGGGCACTACAGGCTGCTGTGCTCCAAATACGGAACTTGTGCCGAGCTCTAACGTGCAAAAACAATATTTTGATTTATTTATGTACCAGCCAAACTGTTTCCCTCCCCTTATTTCGCCCAATACAAGCCAGAGTATGCTATGGAGCGATGAAAGACTCATGCAGCATCGTTATTTTTCCAACACGAGGGCTACTTATAACATGTTGAAAAAACTCTTTAAAAAATTAACAGGCAAACTGAGTCTATGGGCCTCTCTATGAAGGGAAAATTAATAATATAAAGATAAAAGATTTAGCAAACGAAATTGTATAGGGTACCAGATTTTTTCAGTAAATTGATAGTGTATATTTTCCATCCATGTAAACAGGTTACACAATTCCAAAAGGATGGAAGGTTTTTGCTTCTCTTAGGGCTGTACATATGAATCAAGACCACTTTAAGGATGCTCGCACTTTCAATCCATGGAGATGGCAGGTACCTCTCTCTCTCTCTCTCTCTCTCTCTCTCTCTCTCTCTCTCTCTCTCTCAAGTTTAGGCGACATGATTTAAAAGGAAACTAAATAAACAGGCTGATTCGGGAACAACAAACTCCTTAAATCTCTTCATTCCATTTGGAGGTGGGCCACGGAGGTGCCCCGGTGCAGAGCTTGCTAGGGTTGAACTCTCAGTTTTCCTTCACCACCTTGTCACTCAGTTCAGGTACACATCATTGAGGGGACTGCTTCACTATGTTTTCTTGCATTCCAGTCAGTGACCTTGATCAGGTGCTTTTGATTACAGTTGGGTTCCTGCAGAAGAAGATAAGTTGGTGTTCTTTCCGACAACAAGGATGCAAAAGCGGTATCCCCTTATCATGCAACGCCAAAATACAAGAGAGTCCGACTCCATCTAGTAAGGTAGAATGCCAGACAGTGATACTGGAGTCAGATAGAAGAACGCAGCAGAAGAAATGTAATCTTTTCAATTATGCAATAAGATGAGTAAATATATTAGCGGATAGTGTATATATGTAAATGAATTATTCAATTGAGTTGAGCTTGAATTATCATTAGCTGTCTAGAATGTATTATTTAGAGTAACATTCGTCTGCCAAACTGAGCAAACAAAGAGGCCAGACTACATATATGTAATCAGGTAACTTAGAGGCAACCAAACCAAGCTAGAAAAACGAGTTGCAGCCACTTTTTTCAGAAAAGAAATCCAGTTGTTTAGAGATTGCTATTCATTTATCACGTCTAACGGAAGATAGCATTGAAACCACGTTAGCAAACAGAGTTGGGGGGGGAAGGATTGCATGCACTGATTGTTCATTATTTGTACGTTAAAGAGGTCTACACAAGCGATACAAAACTGAAAGCAGGAAAACCCAGAGTTATCCACCGTACGTAAAGCAGCAAAACAAAACACAGAAACTTAAGGTGAAATGTTGTTACCCTAGTGAGAGTTCGAGAGACGACAGAACGGTTGTGCTGATTTGCATCAGTGTGAACTAACCGTTCTGATTTGCATCAGAGTGTACTGCAACAGGTTGAAACAGTGCTTCAGGATGTCAAATATGGCAACGGAAAGTCAACAAATACTAGAATTGGTTATGGTCGTCTGCAAGCCATGCTCGGCAAACAAAGGATCTCGAATCGGCAATGTTTGCTGGAGACCATGGTCGTCAAACAAAATTGTTGATTGCTGGCTGTGAAACTGCTGTAGAAGAAAACTTGAATGAATTTTTCTTTATTATCAGACCAAACTAAGGCCAGGAACTTTAGTGGCATTTCTTTCATCCATCTGTGTCCTCACATTCTCAGCATCGGCAAACCTACCAAAGCTAGCAAATAAGTTGGACAACAGCACATAATCGCCACCATATCTCCTCTCCATCTCTAGTATTTTCCTCATAACTCGCTCTCCCATCTCTACATTGCCATGGAAACTACAAGCTCCAAACAACATCATCCAAATCACAACATTAGTGATCTCAGGAGAAATCTGCAAAGCCATATTCTCTACTTCCTCTAACCTACCTACCCTGCCCAACATATCAATCAAGCACCCGTAGTGCTTAACTTCGGGTTCAACTAGACATTCATTAACCATCTTTCTGAAAAATTCAAGTCCCTCTTTAACCAACCCCCATGACTGCAAGCACAAAAAAATACTCAAGAATGTTACCCGGTTTGGCTTCAAACACTTGTCTTCCATACTTTTAAAACTATCTACCGCTTGCTTTCTCATTCTGTGCATTGCAAACCTAGAGATAATGGATGTCCATAAAACTAAATTCCTCTTCTTGGCATCCATGAAACCAAAGACTTTACCACACTCTCCATGCACCCGTACTTAGAGTACACATCTACTAGCGAATTCATTGAACCCGTTTTTCTGCCCATAAGCATGAATTGATTGGCAAGACTCAAGACGCCTATGATTTCATATAGTGGAAAAAATTGCCTGGACTGTAAAGCCATCTTCTCTGCTTCCTTTAACTTACCTGCCCCTGCCCAACATATCAATTAAGCACCCATAGTGCTTAACATTGGGTTCAACTAGACACTCATTAAACATCTTTCTGAAAAACTCAAGACCCTCTTCAACAAACCCCCATGACTGCAAGCACTCAAAATACTCAAGAATGTTATCCGATTTGGCTTCAAACACTCATCTTCCATACTTTTAAAACTATCCACTGCTTGCTTTTCCATTATGTGCATTGCAAACCCAAAGATAATGGATGTCCATAAAACTAAATTCATTTTCTTGGCATCCATGAAACCAAAAATTTTTACCGCACTTTCCACACACCCACACTTAGAGTACGCATCTACCAATGAATTCATAACTCGAATATCTGAGTCATTGAACCCGCTTTTCAACCCATAAGCATGAATTGATTAGCAATACTCAAAACACCCAAGATTCCATATAGCGGGAAAAATCGCCAGTACTATAATTTGAGTTGGTTTAATACCCTTTCCAACCATAGTCCGAAGCAAGGATAAAGCCACCCCGTGCTGGTTCATTCATGCGTACCCATCAATAATATCAGTCCACAAAACAATATTTTGATTTGGCATCCGGTCAAATAGAGGACGGGCCAGGCCAAGCTCCCCCCACTTGATAATGCTAGTAATCAAGGCATTCGAGGTGACTGAGTTCCTCTCAGGTATTTCGTTGAACACTTGTTGGGCTTCGACCAAAAACCCATAATCAGCATACATGTTGACCAGAGCAGTCTGCACGTAGAGGTGAGGTCGGAACCCGACTTTTATAGTGTGGCCGTGGAGCTGAGTACCCAAGTTGGGTTGCTGCAAGATGGCGCAAACCTTAATGAGAAAAGAATAAGCATAGCTGTCGAAGGAGACGTGAAGGTGCCGGTGAAGTTGAAGGTGTTTGAAGAGCTGTATAGCTTCTTCAGGGAAGGAACCGAGGGAGTAGTGTCAGATTAGAGAGTTTCATATTTTTGCAGTTGTCACAGGAGAAATTTTTTAGAAGCAATAACAAGTTGTGTATAGATTTGTTAAATGACTTCGCGTGTACTAGAGTTTGCAAATACTTCCCGTCTCTCATGGCAATGACTGATTGGCAACAAAACTTCAGTTATATGCAACTTGTATTACTTCAGAGGAAGGTATCCTGGGGATTTTGGTCCGACGGAGCCAACTTAAGAAACATACTAGCAAATGAGCCCGTGCCTAAAGGCACTTGTGCAAAAGCACTGACCAACGATAATAGTATAAAACCTTCTTGCACTATCTAACTCTAAAATTCCGTACTCTCAATTGAAGGCATTACTCAAGAAATTCAATTGAAGACATTACTCAAGAAATCAAGCAAACACAAACTTTAAATGAACACAAAATATTTAGTCAAAGAATTTTGAAGATGCTATTCAAAATCGCAAAACATTCACTAAATTACTATCACTAAATAGTAAATACATTGTCAAACAAATCATTCATAAAGCCTATTGAATTTAATACATAGTTTGGGGCTACCTACTAAGTGTGATGTAACCAGAGTTGATGTACCAATAGCAAATACTATGAAATTTAAAAATGGGAGTCATTCCAAAGGAAAAAAGTAGCCAAGAGTATCTACAAGTAGTGACCTCCACCGCCACCTTCCATCCTTGCATAAATGCATATCGAACCTCAAGGTTAATGCAACAAGACTTGCTTACCTATCTCAGTGCCCTTTTTCTTTCTATTTCACAAATCTAAAAGAATAAATTTTTCAAATTTGTACATTTTGCCATCTAGGTTTTTTTAATCATGAGAAAGTCTCTATATATTTATTTAAAGATATATCTTTCGTTACAATACTTATATGACAAGTAGATCTTTCAAAAAAGAAATGGATCAAGGATTACTAAAATGGACAGATCTCCAAGTAATTCATGCATGAGAGAGAGATACGTTGGGTGCATAAGCAATGCGTGTTCAAATCTTCTTAGCAATACTTTATGCATAAAAAAAATTAATTGTTGTTTGCTTAGCCTCCGAACCTCGCCTTCCAATAAGGTTGAAACACCCCAAGTGTAGGGTTAGATCGTCGATAGCATAATATCCGGAAGTCCGGGATCGTACCCACAGAGAATCAAAATATAGCTAATTTGGATTGTAGGTTAAAATGGAAGAGTGCGGCGTTCAAGACGGCCAACTTAGTTTTGCTTTAAATGGTGAAAGTAAAAATGGAGAAGACTAGAAACGAGTCTAGGAAATAAAAGAGGCAAGTCCAGGGATCGTCTAACCCTTAACAAAGGCCATTACCGGTTCTCAATATAACTCAGGCGAGAGTCATGACCGCGTGCTCACGCCCGGAAGATTTCACATTATCGACTACGTTTATCAAAGGATGCGATTAAACGGAACTAAACTAACATATTTTTGCTAATGTATCTAACACGTAGGAAGCCACGAGCCCTCAATATGCCGCTTGCCAAGACCGCTTGACTAAACAATATATCAAGGAGTTAACACCCCTCGCTTAGACCAAAATGGCTAGGTTAATCCAATTCCAAAAACCATGATTTTTAGCCCGAAGGTTTGAGAACCAAATAACCACCTAAGTCATCGGGAAAGAGTAGCCCAAGACTTAGCCAAGGAAACTACTCACACATATTAAAAAGACTAGAAAGCATGCTAAATATTGAAAACAAATTTAACCGACAAAAACTGAAATAAACTTGATATTAGTAAAGATCTCAACCGTAGCTACAACATTAATAAACGAGAAATCGAAAACGACAAATACCTTAAGTGGTTCTTGAAGGAATTAAGCTAGGAAAGCTTGAAATATTAATAGAGTTCTAAAATAAAAAGACTTAAAGCACTAATATGTATATAGATGATCAAGAAGAGAGAGAGACACCCCTATTTATACAAAATGGTATTTCTCCCTCAAAATATCCCAAGAAATATCCTAAAAGTAGCTAAAAGTGGAAAATATCCCAAAAGTAGAAAGTTGGAAAAGCAGCAAAAACATGGCTGTGTTCTGCAGCATGAACCGGTACAGCCAAAACCCGTACCAGTTCATATCTTCAAAAACGCTAAAAAATATAAACTCTGGACAGCATGAACCGGTACAGCCAATTCCCGTACCGGTACAAGCTTGACAGCTTTTTCAAGCAACTTCGCGGGCTCGCCCCAGACACTCCCGAACTCGGATTTCGGCGTTCTTTGAACCGTTGGAAAGCTCGTCCAGTCTACTTTCTAACCTAAGTGGTTTGGATCAAAAGTAATTTGTACACCAAAAGTTATGACGATTCTACCCTCAGCTAGTCGGAAGATGAATTGCTTTGGTAAAATCCTCACTTCTTCTTCAATTTTCTTGACCCTTGGGCGACCCGAGCAACCTCCAAACCATCTCTTGAGCACCACAATGGGGTGGCATGTGGCCTTGAGTACTTGGTTGCACCCGGAGCATTCCTTGGCGTTCAAACGCGCCTTATTTATACGATTTACCTGAAATACACAAAAACACACCTTACGTGCGATATCACTATAAAAGCTAAATAAACGCAAGTTAAACCAATACAGTACGGGACTAGTCGCACCAAATATCTACAATATTGGGAGCTCATCATTGTTGCAAGATCTCTCTACAAAAAATTTCATTAAAAAAATGCAATATTAAGTTGGCTGATGAAACACTTCGACATGAGATTCAGGAAGTGGTTGAACAAGCTGCAGTTTTTGAATGGTTTAACGTACAATAGAATTGTCTTAACTTAGGGGTGTCAAATAGGTCGGGCCGGCACAGCACGACACAGACATGGTCGTGCCCTGGCACAACATGATATGGCACGGTCTTAGTGAGCACGTGGACGGGCACGGACACAGTCTTGGTCAGGCACAACACGACACGATCTAAGTGGGCACAGGGCACGAAAGTGGGTGGGCACAATACGGAAGTTGGCCTTACATGGCACGAGACGACACGGTAGTTGTATGGGCACGACACGTCGCGGTTCTAGGCCCAGCCAAGCATGACACGGGTTGACGGGCAAGACACGGTTCTAGTTAGGCACGAGACAGGGTGATGGGCACGACACGGTTCTAGCCGGGCATGGCATGAGTTGACGGGCACAAAAGGCACGACACAAGGCACGGGAAAAAAATTATTAAATAATTGGACTTGTGACTCATAAATATAATGTGATTAATTAACCATAATTTTAATTAAAAAACAAGGCATTTTAGTTTCATAATTTATAAAAAAAAAAAAAAGCTTTTAAATTGGAACAACTAACAATAAATAAGGAAAAAAAAATTAATTTTAAAGAAAAAACCTCCATGTGATTCAAACCCAAGTCCTATGGAACTTATCACACACATCACTAACTACCAAGGTAAAGTCATGTTATGTTTGGGGTTCGAACCCAAGTCCTTGAGAACTTGATACATATCTCAAATCACCAAGGCCAATAATGTTGTTATGCTTATAATTGGAACAACTAATATATATTATATAATTCTATTTTATACAAATGGGCCTCTTATACGGTAGCCACACAATTGCAACACAATTATGAGTAATGATGATCCATACTGTTCATTTTATTGTTCTTGATGTTTTAATCACTCTCGCAAATTTTCGGGTCTATTGGGTTTTGAAAGCCCTTTTATCGGGACGTAAATTCATTAATAAATTTTTTTTTGTTATGTGCGGTTAAGTATACAACGATAACCAATTTATTTTATTTTTTGCATGAATGATAGGATCACTCCCACATAAAAAGTAGACGGTTCCGATTTTCAAAAAATAGCTCAGGCGGTCCTCAAGTGGTGCATTATAGGACTTTAGGCCTCATTTGATAACAGTGATAAATTGATGAGATTCGTAATGAGATGAGGATTAAGATTGATAATGAGAAGAAATTGATAATGAGTATTTTGTTTGGGATGAGATTAGATGATGAGATTATTAATATCATATTTGTTTGAAATGGAATTGGATTAGAAGAAATTGGTAATGAAAAGAGGTTGAAATTGGACTACGAATACCAAGTCCTAAGGGGTAATACCCCTTATGGGCCGGATTGTTCATCCCATGGAACTATCGATCTGAACCAATATTGGAAACCAAACAAAGTATTATTAATACCATCACCTTAGCAATCCAATCTCAACCTTCAATCTGTTTATCAAAAAGGGCATTAACGCCTTTGGAAGCACCGAATATGTTCCGATCTCGTGGTTCCCGACATCCAATTATTACCTATTTATGGGAGAATAATAAATTTGATAAGATCATCAATCGTAATGGTTTAGATTGAATATTCAAAAAAATGAGTCTGTAGCTACCTTTCAAATCTATACATCTAACTTATCTGGTTCTAAACCAATGTATTCCACTATAATCCAATGTACGCTAGCCACACGATTGCAACACAATTATGACGATCCATACCGTTCATTTTGTTGTTCATGGTGTTTTAATCACTCTCGCAAATTTTTGGGTCTATCGGGTAAGCCCTTTCATTGGGACATAGATTCATTAATAGAAAATGTTTTGTTACGTACGATCAAGTTAGGTTTGTCTAGAAACCCAACCCGACCCGAAAATTGATGATATGCGGTTTCTGATTTCCTCTTTCAATCGGGTTCGGGTTGACTTGGTCGGATTTTAAAATCCCGTTGGTCGGGTTTCGGATGCCCATATAATGTTTCGGGTGAACCCGACCCAACCGAAACATACACAAATGAAAAGGAAAAGAAAAAAAAAAAACCCCACATTAATTTCATTTTCGGCAGCCCTGCCCCTCTCCACTCTCCAGATCTGCTCTCAACCCTCGCCAGTACCACTCCCTACGTCCATGCCCACCGCCATCATATCAACGCCGAGCCCCACGTTTCCCGACGCAACTAGTCCGGTAGTCCCCCTTTTCTCTCTCAATTGATCAGTCCCCGTTGTCTCTCAAGTCTCAATCGATCCCCGAAGAGGAAGAACTGAAGAAGGCAAGAATCCAAGAACCCTAAATCGACACTGATACAACAGTGTTACAGTGGTACGTCTCTCTCTCTCTCTCTCTCTCTCTCTCTCTCTCTCTCTCTATGTGAATTTCTCTACGAGAGTCGAGAATACGACTGTTACAGTGATAGGGCTTTACGAAAATATTTTCTCTGTGATTTTGATCTGATGAATTGATAGAGTATTGGATTGGGATGGATAGGGCTTGATAGAGTAGTCCTCAGGTGTTCCAGATCCAGGGGAATATTCGGCAGCCGGTTTTCACTTGCAAGTTCAGCTTTCGAAGCAACGTTGATCGGAATCAAATATCCAGGTCAGTAAATTGTTCTTGTTTTCATTTCCCTGAAATGCTCTGTCTCTGTTGATTTCTGTTTATTTATTCCAGTTTTCCTTTAGATTTTTAGTTATAAAATGTTACTACTATTTATTGTGTTTTGGTGTTCAAAAGTTGAGATGTTGAATTCGAGCTAGCTTTATCGTACAATTCAAGGTCCTGTAAGTTAATACTGCAGGTTCAGTCCCCTTCTTGCTTTATTTTTCTTATTTTTGGACTTGTATTGAACCTGTTGTAATTGTAGATGGTCCATGTTGAAGTGGGGTCCTCAGAGCAGTGCAATCAGGGCATTTTTTGTCACTTGATTCTGTGATGTATTTGTGTATGTTTTAGTTTCCCGATGTGTTCTGTCGAACTTGAAACAAAAAAGCAATCTCGGCACATCATTATCTGTAATAACAGGGCAATTTTTTGTCAGCATAATGCAGATGGGGATACAGCTTTCATTGAATCAGTGATAGTTTTTCCTCTGCCAACGGAATGCGCTGACTAGCAGCCGATGAAAGGAGATGTGTAAAGCAGCAAAAACAGGAACACAAATGAACGAAAGAAAATTACCACAATTATTTCATCTAGAACAAAATCCAACGCGAACTAATGTCTATTAATCAAGAACCAAAACAAGAGTCGTAAAAAGTTACTAGAACAAAAGAAAAAAGAAGAGAACCATGTCCATCCCTCATATTTACAGCTTACAGCGTTCTCTTTAACTCCACTGCCCTGAAAAGAAGCTGAGATAACTTCAACTCCTTCAGATGTTAGTAGAGCTTTTCACATGCTAGAGTTTTTCCCAATAAAAATCATTGACTCAGAGACTCTTTATGCACAACAATAGTTGGCATTAAGCCATTAACAAAAATAGTTTTGAGTCACATGAGATCCCAATAGCCTATAGGGGTTATAGGGGTCAAACGGCACGGCCTGTTTGACACCTTTAAACGGGCATGACACGATTAAAAACGGCACGACACAGCACGACACGAAGCACGGCACAATTGGAAAATGGCACGACACAACACGATCAAGTAAACAGGTCGACACAACACGATTAAAAAACGAGCGAGCACGGCATGACACGATTTAAGTAAATGGGCCCGGCCCGATTAAAAAACAGGCCGGCACGACATGACACGATTTAAGTAAATGGGCCCAATACGACACGACACGATTTACGTAAATGGGCACGACACGACACAATTGAAAATGGTACGGCACAACACGACACAATTTAAGTTAATGGGCCGGCATGAAACTACGGTTGGCACGGAGCTAAACGAGCCAAGCCGGCACGGCACGGCCCATTTGACACCCCTATCTTAATTTACGGGGTCTTCTAAGAAAAGTGAATATGTGAGCCAGCTTCATTTTATTGTCCATGCCAAAACGGGCTCTCCTTTTATAGATAGAAGAGATGGTTAATGCACAATAGCACTGTCTTTAACTTACAGGGTCATCTAACGAAAGGGACTTAAGGGGGCTGTTGACAGCAACCACCTGTCTCGGGGCAAAATAATATTGTCCCGAGCCCGGAAACTTGATCCGAAACATTCGCTTGAAGTATCTCATTGCGTATTATGGCCTTGCAAAAAATAAAGTCGATCAAACATCGATAACCTAGTGAACAAATCACTCTTTTTGTCTAAATTTTTGGCTAAATATTTTAGACATTGTTAACAGCACTTAAAACAGATGATTTGTTCGCTAAGTTATCGATGTTTGATCAACTTGTTTTTAGTAGGGCCATAGTACGCGATGAGATCTTTCAAGTGAACGTTTTGGACCAAGTTTCCGGGCTTGGGACGATATCGTTTTGCCCCGAGACAGCAGGTTGCTGTCCCTTCACAGTTGAGTAGTCCTCTGGGACGAGAAGTTATTCACATATCATGTCAAATTAACCAAGAATGCAAGCAAACGAATCCACACAAATGAGGTGTAGCAAAGGATCAGCTAAAGCATTTTGGGTAGAAGACCGGTGTTATTTCTCTCATCAACTAAAGGATCAACTTGCAATTGCCCACAACACAAGTCAGTCTAACAAAATTAAATCTTCACTGATTGTGTTGTAAACTGACTGATTGACCTTCACGCTGTGCAACCCGAGCTGTTGGTTCTTCCTCCCATCCATGACACTCGTTCGGATGATGACTCTTAATGACCTGAAAGAAAAGGTTGCATTGGGTGTCGAAGATGTCACATAGCCTGAAGCGAATAAGAAATGCAAAAACCATTGAATAGATTGGTGGCAATTTCATCTTTCTCCTTCATTTCTCGTCTTTCTCACCATTTTCCATCGCTTTTAGTTGTCCAAAAAAGTGATAAGATTCTCATTTCTTTTATTTTATCCGCCTTTCTCACAATTCAAAAGGGTTGTTAACCCTAAACACATGGTATCCAAAACATCCCTGACTTTCAATCCACCAAATGGGTGTACAAAATTGTTCACACAGACTCACTAATTGTTCAATTGGTGGTTCACAATACTTAAAAGGATCTCAAATTGTAGCAAATTGGAATAAGTGAAAATCTAAAAGCTTGACTACCGACAAGGCCGGCCCAACCCCAAGGCCCAAGCGGCCTGGGGCATCCCAAAAAGGCCTAATTTTGGGGACACTCTACTAATTTTTCTATTTGAGCTTGAGTAGAAGTCTTTTTTGGCCTAAAAGAAGAAGAAAAAAAAAAGGGGCCCATTTCACTTGAAAACCGGCTGTGACCCACAGAATCCAATGATGCCCAAAAAACACACGGTGACATTTTTGTAAATAAGAGATTTAAATAGTCCATTTAATTAAAACCCTTCACAGCTTTTCTCACCCTCTCACGTTTTGCCCCAAAAAAAAAAAAAAAAAAACGAAGAAAAGAAGAATGAAGAACAAAAGATTCAAAAGAACGATTGGAAGAACTACGATTCACTATCACCAAATCGGCTCATCACTAAAAGGAGGTAAGTCTTAGTTTGTCCTGTTGATTGTCGGTCGGACTCAACTCTCAAGTCTTCATTGAATCATTGGCAAATGAGTGAACTGGGTAACCCTGGTCAGCCGCTAATGTGTCTGGATTCCATTGATAGAGCTAATATTTTACTCCTACATCTAAGGCTTTTGACCACTAATGTGGTTGGTTACGTTGGTAATTGGATTTATTTTCTAGATGAAAGGAATTCAACTAAATTAAATTAGTTATCAAGATAAAGTTGTACTGTTATCTAGGCTTTTTTTTATTTCTAAGTTCAGTTGAGTAGTGATAGTGATATTAGAGCTTTTTTTTATTCTCCACTTGATTTATGTTTAAGCTTGTTGGAAATTGAAATGCAGGACCAGTATATACTAGTATACTACACACTGCGGAGTCTTAGAGTATCTCTCCCATTCGCTTGCGGCTTGCGAGGCTTTAAATCCGTAAGTATTCTCTTATTATTCAAGCCCTGGCTAGTGGTGCTTAGATTGGTAATTGTACATATGTTGTTAAATGCAGAGTCTTGGTTGGAGGTGCTTAGATTTGTACTTATGTTATTAAATGCAAAGTGCTTAGTTTTGTGCTGATTTAGTTGACATTGATTGGTGTGCTTAAATTTAAAAATATCTGATTTATTCGATTACCGGTTAGTGCATCATTAATAATAATGTTATAAGCCTCTTTTTGAGATAATGTGTATTTGCCTATTTGGAGACCTATGATGCACCGACACGGACACCGAAACCGACACCGGGACAAATGAATTCTAAAAAAATGGGGACACGGACACGGCGGGAGACACGCCACGTGTATGTATATATATTTATTTATAGATATAAATAAATAAATTATTATTGTTTAACATCCAGAAATTTTAAAAAATTATAATTTGGCCCCAAATATTTTTAAAAAAATTACAGTTTGACCCCCAATTTTTTTTAAAAAATTGCAGTTTGGCCCCTACAGTGTCCCCATCGATGTCCCTGCCGTGTCCCAGCGGTATCCCCATGAAAAATTCAAATTAAATTATGGGACACGCCACGTGGCGTGTCCCATCGTGACCCCGCCGTGTCCCCATGTCCGACATTGCGATACCTTGACCTCTAAAGGTGTCGGTACTTCATAGTTGGAGACTTTGTATTTTGCATTCGTATGTAATGATTACTAGAACTTTATATTGGTTTGGCTTTCTCGTGATTGTTGCAATAAAAATTATTAAGTATTAATTCTTTAAGGGCACACCTTTTTTATTTGGCCTTAGGCACTAAAAATCCTTGGGCAGGCCCTGATTACTGAGCGCGGCCGTAAAATTCAGCCTAGCCAAAATGTTCTTCGATTCGATGACCTTCGCATGTTAGAGTTCTCACTTCTCATAAACTGCTTCAAAAGACAAGGTTTGAATCTTACAATCTTAAATTTAGATTTGTACCCTCGTTCGCCATCTACCAATATCCAAATGAAGCAGGATGAGAGAATTACTAATGATCAAAAAATAGAATAAAGAAAAAATATGTAGTAACGGAATACAATTTAGTATGTGCATATAATAAGAGCATCAAGCACTTGACCAAAATATCCATTCAAACTCAAACTTCTAGAAAAACTCCCTTACAATAAACAAATAATGAAATAAAAAATAATCTCAAATCTTTACTTATTGGTCTTTGTTACTACTAATTGATAAATGAAAGTTCTTTTCTTTTCTTTTTTATCCACATAAATGAAAGTTAGACTATAGTATTTTTTAACGTGTTCGATTCCAAAGTAAAAAACCATAGAAAAGGATTTTAGAATTTCCATGAACATTATCTGCCCTAAATTTTACTTAACTTACCACCCCATTGTGTGGCTTCGTTTCCCCAAAAAGCCTGTTTTTCTGTTTTGTTCTTTCTTAAATTTTTTTTTGCACTTTTTAATTTTTCGTTATATTTTTGTAAATTATTGGTTTATCTTGAAAAAGTAAAAAATTATGACTTTTACCAAAATTTATTAGGAAATACCAAAATTTTAGCATTTTTAGCCCAAAAAACTAGGCTAAAAGCGCTAAAATGTGAATATTTCCAAAAAAAAGAGAGAGGATAAGAGTCATCTTTCGCCAAAGTTTAACACAAAACTAATATATGAAAAAAACAAAATAAAAACAAAATTTTTGGGAAACTAGGGCTCAATATGGAAAATAGTATACAATTTTCATTATAGTCCCTACTACCAGATTTCTTTACAAACGTGAAACGTAGCACAAATGGGGGGAAATTGGCTTTGGCACCCAAAAAACCTCAGCAATTATGCCTTTCAATCTGTTTTCCTCCCTTTAAACCTTCGATTCATCTCAACCCACATTGTCAATTCAATAGCTATTGGGGATTCTAGGGTTTTCGGCTACTTTTTGCCCTGTCAGGGTTCTCATTCTATGTACGCTTGTTCGAATGAGGATTCTAGGGTTTTCACCTTGTAAGCATGTACTTCCCCCAAGAAGCTCTTCCAGACCTGGCAAAGTTGGCATCAACATTCCTTATCTCGAAGTAGGTGTCTTTCAACATCTATGCATATCCCGTTTTTCACTTGATTGTGATAAAATTCTGTTCCTTTGGATGTATGTGGATTTGAAATCAAGGAATTTTTCTTTACTTCGATAGTTTTATCTTTGTATTTGGCCATTGAGTCTTAGAGCTTTGTTGTGATGGATTTGAGATGACTAGTTTATAGGAGTGATTTGAAATCTTCCACGTTAAGATGGGTCTTAGTTACACGAGGATCCCAGTAAATGACATCTCTTTAACCTCTATTCCATTTCTGCTCCAATTTCACAAGCTATCTATGATTCTATGTCTTTATTGTGCTAAAAAGTGAATATTTTCTGTCTTTTTTATAGATCAACAAATATCCAATGAAGCCTTGTATATGCTTTTTGACTTGAGTAGTGTAGAGATTGCTATGCATTTACCATATGTGTCCTCACATTCTCGGCATCGGCAAACCTACCAAAGCCAGCAAATAAGTTGGACAATAGCACATAATCGCCACCATATCTCCTCTCCATCTCTAGTATCTTCCTCATAACTCGCTCTCCCATCTCTACATTGCCATGGAAACTACAAGCTCCCAACAACGTCCTCCAAATCACAACATTAGTGATCTCAGGAGAAATATGCAAAGCCATCTTCTTTGCTTCCTCTAATCTACCTGCCTTGCCCAACATATCAATCAAGCTCCCGTAGTGCTTAACATCGGGTTCAGCTAGACACTCATTAACCATCTTTCTGAAAAATTCAAGACCCTCTTCAACCAACCCCCATGACTGCAAGCACTCAAAATTAGGGCTACAAACGTTCCGAGCCGCTCAACTCGGCTCGATAATAGCCCGACTCGGCTCATGACTTAAACAAACGAGCTCGAGCTTAAATATTTGGCTCGTTTGATAAACGAGCCAAGCTCGAGTTGGGCCCAAGTTCGGCTCGAGTGAGCTCACGAGCCAAAAAAATATACATATTTATATACTTATACTGTATCTATATGTATATGAGACGTTTTTCAACTTTCAAGGCTGAAGAAAACGACATTTTGACTGCCAAGTGGCAGCACATCGTCCAGTAGTCATTTCATCCACACGAGAGGAGAGAGGGAGTGGAGGGCTTTATACCCAAAAGAGTGGCTGGTGGACTCCTTTTTCTTCGATGTGGGACAAGCAAAGTGAAATGCAAAGAGGAGAAGGAGTTGTATTTCAGTTCCACATCGTCCAGATTACAAACTTCCCTTGGAAAAAATCTTATATATACTGTGAGCACCCAAGCCATGACTGCGGTCCTTTACACTACACCATTACCGAGCTTACTTGAGTCGAGCTTGAGCTGGAAGGTTTAATTGCGAGCCGAGCTTGAGCCCTACTTCAGTGGCTCATTTCGAGCTCGAGCCAAGTATATTTTTGGCAAGCCAAGCTCGAGCAGCTTAGAACTCGGCTCGATTACACCCCGACTCAAAATACTCAAGAATGTTACCCGATTTGGCTTCAAACACTCGTCTTCCATACTTTTAAAACTATCCACTACTTGCTTTCCCATTCCATGCATTGCAAACCCAGAGATAATGGATGTCCGTGAAACTAAATTCTTCTTCTCGGCATCCATGAAACCAAAGACTTTTACCGCACTCTCCATGCACCCGCACTTAGAGTACACATGTACTAGCGAATTCACAACTCGAATATCTGAGTCATTGAACCCGCTTTTTTCCCCATAAGCATGAATTGATTGGCAAGACTCAAGACACCCAAGATTCCACATAGTGGGAAAAATCGCCAGGATTGAAGTTTGAGTTGGTTTAATACCCTTACCAACCATAGTCTGAATCAAGGATAAAGTCACCTCGTACTAGTTCATCCGTGCGTACCCATCAATAATACCAGTCCACGAAACCTGATTTGGCATCCGATCAAACAAAGAACGGGCCAGGCCAAGCTCCCCCAACTTGATGATGCCATTAATCAAGGCATTCAAGGTGACTGAGTTCCTCTTAGGCATTTCGTTGAACACTTGCTGGGCTTCGGCCAAAAACCCACAATTGGCATACATGTTGACCAGAGTAGTCTGCACGTAGAGGTGGGGTCAGAACCCGGCTTTTATAATGAGGCCGTGGAGTTGCTGCGAGATGGCGTATGCCTTGATGAGAAAAGAATAGGCGTAGCTGTCGGAGGAGACGGGAAGGTGCTGGTGAAGTTGGAGGTGCTTGAAGAGCTATATAGCTTCTTCAGGGAAGGATCCAATGGAGTAGTGAGGAATTTTTTCAGAAGCAATAACAAGTTGTGTGTGGGTTTGTTGAATGACTTCGCGTCTTGCTATGTGCTTGAGTACCAGAGTTTGCAAATAGTGCCCGTCTCTCATGGCAATGACTGATTGGCAACAAAACTTCAGTTATATACAGCTTGTATTACTCCGGCAGAAGGTACACTGGCAGAGCTATGATATTGGTTCGACGGAGCCAACTTAAGAAACGTACTAGCAAATGAGCTCATGCATAAGGGCACTTGTACAAAAGTGTTGACCAACGATAATATTATAAAACCTTCTTGCACTATCTAACACTAAAATCCCGTACCCTCAATTGAAGACATTACTCAAGAAATCAAGCAAACACAAACTTTAAATGAACACACAATATTTAGTCAAAGAATTTTGAAGATGCTATTCAAAATCACAAAACATTCATTGAATGACTATCACTAAATAGTAAATACATTGTCAAACAAATCATTCATAAACCTTATATATGATGGCTTTGGTAGGTTCAATCAGTCAGTTTACAACACAATTAGCCAAGATTTAAATTTGTTAGATTGCCTTGTGTTGTGGGCAATTGCAGATAGATCCTTTAGTTGATGAGAGAAATACCACCAGTCTTCTATCCAAAATCCTTTAGCTGATCCTTTGCTACACCTTGTTTGTGTGGATTCATTTGCTTTCATTCTTGGTTAATTTGACATGATATGTGAAAAACTTCTCGTCCCAGAGGACTACTCAACTGCGAAGCTTGACCAACCAGAGTTTGGGGGGGGGGGGGGGGTTGCGCTTGAGGGACAACATCCTTCTGTCTCGGGCAAAACGATATCGTCCCAAGCCCAGAAACTTGATCCGAAACGTTCACTTGAAAGATCTCATTGCGTACTATGGCCCTACTAAAAATCAAGTTGATCGAACATTGATAACTTAGTGAACGAATCATCTGTTTTAAGTGATGTTAGCAATGTCTAAAATATTTAGCCAAAAATTTAGTCAAAAAGAGTGATTTGTTCACTAGGTTATCGATGTTTGATCAACTTGATATTTTGCAGGGCCCTAGTACACAATGAGATATTCCAAGCGAATGTTTCGGATCAAGTTTCCGGGCTCGGGATGATATTATGTTGCCCCGAGACAGGTGGTTGCTGTCCCTCAAGGCATAGCAGCCCCCCTAAGTCCCTTTCCTTAAATGACCCTTTAATTTAAAGACAATGCTATTGTATATTAACCATCTCTTCTATCTATAAAAGGAGAGCCCATTTTGGCATGGACAATAAAATGAAGCTTGCTCACATACACTTTTCTTGGAAGACCCCGTAAGTTAAGACAATTCTATTGTACGTTGAACCATTCAAAATCTGCATCCTGTTCAACCACTTCTTGAATCCCATGTCCAAGTGTTTGATCAGCCAGCTTAATAGTGCATTTTTTAATGGAAAAATTTGTAGAGAGCTCTTGCAACGACAAATTTTTTCTTTTTTTGCATAAGGTATTGCTAAGAAGATTTGGACACGCATTGCTTGTGCACCCAGTGTATCTCTCTCTCATGCATGAATTACTTGGAGATCTGTCCATTTTAGTGACCGTTAATCCATTTCTTTTTCCCTTTTCTTTTTTGAAAGACCTACTTGTCATATAAGTATTGTAGTGAAAGATATTTCTTTAGATAAATATATGGACTTTCCCATGGTTAAAAAAACCTAGACGGCAAAATGTACAAATTTGGACAATTTATTCTTTTAGATGAGTGAAATAGAAAGAAAAGGGCACTAAGATGGGTAAGCAAGTCTTGTTGTGTTAACCTTGAGGTTCGATATGCATTTATGCAGAGTTGGAAGGTGGCGGTGAAGGTCACTGCTTGTAGATGCTCTTGTCTATTCTTTTCCTTTGGAATGACTCCCATTTTTAAATTGCATAGTGTTTGTTATTGGTACATCAACTTTGGTTACATCGAACTTAGTTGGTAGCCCCAAACTATGGATTAAATTCAATAGGCTTTATGAATGATTTGTTTGACAATGTATTTACTATTTAGAGATAGTCATACAGTGAATGTTTTGTGATTTTGAATAGCATCTTCAAAATTCTTTGACATATTTTCTGCTCATTTAAAGTTTGTGTTTGCTTGATTTTTAAGTAATGTCTTCAATTGAGAGTACAGATTTTAGTGTTAGTGCAAGAAGGTTTTATACTATTATTGTTGGTCAATACTTTTGTACAAGTGCCTTTAGGCACGGGCTCATTTGCTAGTATGTTTCTTAAATTGGCTCCGTCGGACCAAAATCCTTGCTCTGCTAGTGTACCTTCTGCTGAAGTAATACAAGTTGTATATAACTTAAGTTTTGTTGCCAATCAGTTATTGCCATGAGAGACGGGCACTATTTGCCAACTCTAGTACTCAAGCACATAGCAAGACGCGAAGTCATTCAACAAATCCACGCACAACTTGTTATTGCTTCTGAAAAAATTCCTTCTGTGACAACTACAACAATATGGAACTCTCTAATCCGACACTACTCCCTTGGTTCCTTCCCTAAAGAAGCTATACAGCTCTTCAAACACCTCCAACTTCACCAGCACCTTTCCGTCTGCTTCAACAGCTATGCCTATTCTTTTCTCATCAAGGCCTGCGCCATCTTGCAGCAACCCAACTTGGGTACTCAGCTCCACGGCCTCACTGTAAAAGCCGGGTTCCGACCCCACCTCTACGTGCAGACTGCTCTGGTCAACATGTATGCCGATTGTGGGTTTTTGGTCGAAGCCCAGCAAGTGTTCAATGAAATGCCTGAGAGGAACTCAGTCACCTGGAATGCCTTGATTACTGGCATCATCAAGTGGGGGGAGCTTGGCCTAGCCCATTCTCTGTTTGATCGGATGCCAAATCAGAATGTTGTTTCGTGGACTGGTATTATTGATGGGTACGCACGGATGAACCAACATGAGGTGGCTTTGTCCTTGTTTCGGACTATGGTTGGAAAGGGTATTAAACCAACTCAAATTACAGTACTGGTGATTTTTCCCGCTATATGGAATCTTGGGTGTCTTGAGTCTTGCCAATCAATTCATGCTTATGGGGAGAAAAGCGGGTTCAGTGACTCAGATATTCGAGTTGTGAATTCTCTGGTAGATGCATACTCTAAGTGCGGGTGCATGGAGAGTGCGGTAAAAGTCTTTGGTTTCATGGATGCAAAGAAGAGGAATTTAGTTTCATGGACATCAATTATCTTTGGGTTTGCAATGCACGGAATGGGAAAGCAAGCAATGGATAGTTTCAAAAGTATGGAAGACGAGTGTTTGAAGCCAAATCGGGTAACATTCTTGAGTATTTTGAGTGCTTGCAGTCATGGGGGGTTGGTCGAAGAGGGTCTTGAATTTTTCAGAAAGATGGTTAATGAGTGTCTAGTTGAACCCAATGTTAAGCACTACGGGTGCTTGATTGATATGTTGGGCAGGGCAGGTAGGTTAGAGGAAGCAGAGAAGATGGCTTTGCAGATTTCTCCTGAGATCACTAATGTTGTGATTTGGAGGACGTTGTTGGGAGCTTGTAGTTTCCATGGCAATGTAGAGATGGGAGAGCGAGTTATGAGGAAGATACTAGAGATGGAGAGGAGATATGGTGGCGATTATGTGCTGTTGTACAACTTATTTGCTGGCTTTGGTAGGTTTGCCGATGCCGAGAATGTGAGGACACAGATGGATGAAAGAAATGCCACTAAAGTTCCTGGCCTTAGTTTGGTCTGATAATAAAGAAAAATTCATTCAAGTTTTCTTCTACAGTGGTTTCAAAGCCAGCAATTAACAATTTTGTTCGACGACCATGGTCTCCATCAAACATTGCCGATTTGAGATCCTTTGTTTGCCGAGCATGGCCTGCAGACGACCATAACCAGTTCCAGTATTTGTTTACTTTCCGTTGCCATATTTGACATCCTGAAGCACTGTTTCAACCTGTTGCAGTACACACTGATGCAAATCAGAATGGTTAGTCCACACTGATGCAAATCAGCACAACCGTTCTGTCATCTCTCGCACTCTCACTTGGGTAACAAACATTTCACCTTAAGTTTCTGTGTTTTGTTTTGCTGCTTTACGTACGGTGGATAACTCTGGGTTTTCCTGCTTTCAGTTTTGTATTGCTTGTGTAGACCTCTTTAACTTACAAATAATCAACAATCAGTGCATGCTTTTTCCCTCCCCTTTCAACTCTGTTTGCTAATGTGGTTTCCATGCTATCTTCCGTTAGACGTGGTAAATGAATAGCAATCTCTAAACAACTGGATTTCTTTTCTGAAAAAAGTGGCTGCAACTCGTTTTTCTAGCTTGGTTTGGTTGCCTCTAAGTTACCTGATTACATATATGTAGTCTGGTCTCTTTGTTTGCCCTGTTTGGCAGACAAATGGTTCTCTAAATACTACATTCTAGACAGCTAATGATAATTCAAGCTCAACTCAATTGAATAATTCATTTACATGTATACACTATCCTCTCTCTCTCTCTAGGTTGTCGATGAGCCCTATATTCTTGAAATTGGTGGTGGCTAGAACTTGTTCAAACCCCCAAAAATCAGGTTTCCAAGTTGAAGTGAAATTGAGGATTTTTTGTGGTCAGTTTTTTTTCTATGCTTTTAGAATTAGGCATCTTTACGAGCTTTTCCCCGTCGTGTCTTACATTACGGCAGTGATGTTCAAATACTTCCTACCTTTCTTTCCAAGTCTTTTTCCTCTTGCTACTTGGTTGATTAAATGCAGGGATTTCTAAAGGATTCCTTGCCATCTTCGTAAGTTGTCATTTTTTTATACCACATTCCCACTGTTTTGTCTAAGATATGTGAACACGATAGCATAATGCTGTCCAATTCCAACAAGTTTTGTTGATATTTAGAGACTCTACACTTGTCAAACCTGTTGGGAGGGAGTCTAGAGTCTTTAACTTATGCGGTTCAGCCTAATAATGAAAGGATATAAAACCTTATAGTATGAGTAATTATATTTGGACAAATAGTTAGACGCAATGATTATTACCATATATATATTCCAAGTGGTTTTGTATGTCTTATCTTTTGTTAGGTTTCAGTACTTGCAGGTCTGCGAATGAAGATTTGATTTTGTAGTTTTCTAGTTTTCTAGTTTTCCTTTATTGACTGATTTTGCATGGACTAACCAATATTTCATGGACTCATTTTGTCTTTCAATGGATAAAAAAGTGTTGCGGTTTAGTAGTTTCTTTTTGTCTTATTGTTTTGAGAGCAATACTTGGAAGTGATGTTTATTTTTGCTGATCTACCTTTTTTTAACCAGTAAGTGATGTTTTCGTTACAATCACCATCATCTCTGATGTCGCCGGAATCTATTCCGTCAGCAATGCCTCCTCCATCGCCAAAGCGTACGACAAACTCAGATGGCCAAATTGATTTTGGAAGGTATCTGCCCATAGTTCAAGACAATTGACATTGTTTTTTCACAATCGGTGAACATTTTATTAAATCAGATTTTATACACATGCATTTATTTAATTACTCGTAATTTTATTTCCAATTTTGTAGAGATGTAGAAAAAGAAGAAAAAGAGGTATGGAGTGGAGACAATGAAGAAGAAAAAGAGGTATTGAGTGGTTCTTCAAAAAAAGAGTGTGATGAGATAGATACTAATGAGGAACGAAATGAGGCAACAGAAAATTGTGAAGATAAAGCTGAGGAACCGAAAGTGGGAATGGAATTCAACACACCAAATGAAGCTTATCTGTATTACTCAAGATATGCTAAAGGAAATGGGTTTGGTGTAGCTAAAAGAACGTCGAAGAAGGGAAGAGACGGAAACTTGAGGCATGTAACTATTCAATGTAGTCGTGGTGGAAAGGCAAGGGTGAGAACGAGCAACCCGGTCAAACCACGGCCACAAACAAAGACTGAGTGTCCAGCTCGCCTTAATGTTGCTTTATATCCAGATGGAAAGTGGAGGATAAACTGTATTGCCTTGGAGCACAATCATGAACGGAGCCCGGGAAACTTCAGGTTTTACAAGAGCAATAGGGTACTTGATGAACATCTGAAAAGAAAGCTTGTATTGAATGATGAAGCCCAGATTAGAATGCACAAGACTAATGCCTCACTTCAGATTCAGGCAGGGGAACCTGATAAGCTTCCATATCTTAAGAAGGATTGCCACTTGGAAAAAGTTCGACGTTTACGACTTGTTGAAGGAGATGCTGCAGCAATCCATAGTTATTTCATGAAAATGAAAGCCGACAATTCTGACTTCTTTTATGCCTTAGATTTGAATGAAAAGGGCCGACTACGAAATGTATTCTGGGCTGATGCAAGAAGTAGGGCAGCTTGTAAAGAGTTTGGAGATGTTGTGACATTTGACACAACATTCTTGGTAAATAAGTACAACATGCCTTTTGCTTCATTTGTAGGTGTTAATCATCATGGCCAGTTGATATTATTGGGATGCGGAATCGTCTCTCATGAAGACATAGAGTCATTTTCGTGGTTATTTAAAACTTGGATGACATGCATGTGGGGTTGCGCTCCCAAAGCAATTATTACCGATCAATGTATAGCCATGAAGAATGC
Source organism: Rhododendron kiyosumense (assembly GCA_019656275.1). Classification (NCBI taxonomy): domain Eukaryota; kingdom Viridiplantae; phylum Streptophyta; class Magnoliopsida; order Ericales; family Ericaceae; genus Rhododendron; species Rhododendron kiyosumense. The sequence continues at coordinate 272,910 of BPLS01000585.1, forward strand.
TATAGAAGAAGTATTCCCTAACACCCGACACCGGTGGTGCATGTTGCATATCTTGAAAAATGTGGCTGAAAAGTTGGGAGCACACGAAGCGTATAAATCAATTTCAACTTGGTTGCACAATGTAGTTTATGATTCATTGACGATAGAAGAATTTGAGGATGCTTGGGATGCGTTCATCAAAAAGTATGAACTTCAAAGTGACGAATGGTTACAGGGGTTGTATCTGGAAAGAAAACGGTGGGTGCCTACTTTTGTGAAAGATGTTTTTTGGGCTGGAATGTCATCCACACAAAGAAGTGAGAATATGAATAGTATGAATCCATATTTTGATGGTTACATCAATTCGAAGACGACCTTGAAACAATTTGTTGAGCAGTATGAAAATGCATTGACAGAAAAGGTGGAAAGTGAAAAATATGAAGATATGAAAAGTGTGAACACTTATATTCCGTGCATAACTGAAGATGAGTTGGAGAAGCAATTTAAAAGTGTTTACACGAATGCAAAGGTTAAAGAGTTTCATGACCAATTCATCGGGAAACTTAATTGTTCTTTGCATGAAAGAAAAGTATGCGATGTTTGGTCGGAATATGAGGTAAAAGAGTGGGTTACATTTGGAGAAGAGAAAAAGAGAAAACGTGTGTCTTTTACTGTCAATTTTAATGGTGAGATCAATGAAGCAAATTGTAATTGTCGATTGTTCGAGTTTAGGGGAATGTTGTGTAGACATCAATTGATAGTGTTCCATGCAAGAGGAGTACAAAGAGTACCTAACAAGTATGTCTTGAGAAGATGGAGCAAAAATGTGAAAAGGATCCACACTAAAGTTCGGATCAATTACGATAATTCGTCAACGACAATTGAAGCACGTCGGCATGACAACATGTGCAATCTTTTTAACGAGGTTGTCGATTTGGCGGAAGATTTTCAAGAGAAGTATGATAAGGTGATGGGACACCTACGTGAGCTAAAAGGGGAGTTGATTGAATCTTCAGTTGTTTGTGGAAGTAATATGGTTTCCGGTACTCCCAATGATTCTTTTTCAGTTGGAGATGGAGTTCTACCTTCCAAACAAAGCACAAACATACTTGACCCGAAAGATATTTGTCGAAAAGGTAGACCCTCGTCTAAAATGAAGCAAGTTGGTGTTGAAAAAATTGTTAAGAAGAAAAAAGAGAGAGAAAAGAAGACGTTGTCCAACGAAAAAGCCAAGGTATAAGTTTTTATTGAATTGTTACTTACTAGTTCATATGGACATAGATGAATTGGGTGACTGCATACTACTTATTTTATTTGCTAATTTCAGGAAGTTGAGGAGATTGCGGTTGACCATGTGGTTGGGACACAAGAAAGTGTTGTAAATGTAAATGTAAGAAACTTTCGTAATTGCTAATTTCTTGTTGAAACAATTTGTTTATGCCCAAGCTATTGATAACTTTTTTATGTTTCATTTTTTTTTCTTTTTTTTCCAGCAGAGTTACCCAAACTACATGAGGCAATTAATGTGGCCAAACATGATGCTCCATACTATGCGACCAAATATGACACAAGGCGGAAGCATCCTCCCATTTCCCCCAAGTCTATGCCCAACCGGAATAGGCTTTAATCAATCTATGAATAACTTTCCAAGTTCACAAAGCAACATACCAAGTTTACGCAATAATCAGGTTTGGAGAGGACAATCAAGCATTACGGGTAGTCAAGTTCGGGAAGGAGGACAATCAAGTTTTTTGGAAGATCAAGATCAAGGTTAGGGGGTTCACAACCAAGTTTAATGGAAAGTCAGGGGCAGAGTTGGGGAGGAGGATAACAAAGTTGACAACTGCAAGAGATATGGTGAACAATAAAAAACTTGCTTGTTGGTTTTGTTGTGAACTTGTTATGCCTTTTTTTTGTTCATAGAGACTGCTTTGGAGCTTGTTGATGGATTTCATAAATGGTGCTCTTACTGTGTTTGGATTTGTAATGCTGGAAATTTTGGCATGTATGGGATTTTAAGGTAAACTTGGAAGGGATTTTTGGCCAATATGAGGTATGGTGCTCATACTGTGTTGGTAGCTTTTTTATTCAAACCTCTATGAAATGATTTAAATGCTCCAAGGGTCGTGATGGATCAAAGGTGAAAAAAAACTTTGATTCCAATGGAGCAACTTTGCCAAAATTTTAGCACAATACTACTGTAGGAAGCAAAAAAAAAGCTTTTGGCTTGAGCAAAATGTCTCAAACCATTAGAGTATTTGACAAGCATTATCTTGTCTATGAAGAAATCAGCTGTACATGTACGGTACCGACCTCCATAGTGGTACAACACTCTCTCTCTCTCTCTCCACCCTATGTACACGTTACTATATGTATATATTTACTTTGTAAGCAGTAAGCACTTGGTCTCAGATCTCTCCTTCGGATAAAACCTGTGAAAAGTTGAAACAATAGATAAGTCAGGGGAAGCTAGTACTGAATGTGAATCAGCAGAACAGACGTACATGAAATCTGAGTCATAACACTAAGGCCCCGTTCAGTTGTCAGGAAAGTACAGGAAAGGATGGGAAAATCAATTTTCCCATAACTTTCCAAGTGTTCCGTTGGCAGGAAAATTCTAGGACTTGCCAATTTAAGTTTTCCTGCAGGAATTACTTTCCTGCAAAAGTGATCTTGCAAAAAACACAAGATTTTGTGTCGCGGGAAAAGGAAAATGAGTGAACACTCACAAAATTTTTCCGAAAGTTTCTTTTGCTGACAAATGAACAACTAAACCTTAATTTTTCTTGCAAAATTCTTTTGTCAAATGAACACTCACAAGAAAATAATTTTCTTTTTCTTTTACTTCACCTCACTTCACTTTTTCTAGAAACCAATTTCCCACATAACTTTCTTGACAACTGAATGGAGCCTAACAGTATGGTGCTATTTCGTTTCATCGTGCTTTATGGTAAAGCCCATTCATTCAACTTGAAGGCATGTGGTGATGACCATGTTTAGTTTACAACTAGACAAACATTACATTGGAAAATAGATTATTACCTGAAACCTGGCTCTGGAAAACTGCGAATGGGCAAAAACAATTGAAATCCCTTATTGAAATGGTTACGGGCTTTTCAGTTTGTTACTTGACTCTTTCTTCTTGGAGTCTTTTCTGGTACCTCGGAAACCCATTTTTGCACGCGGTCACCTGCGCACATGCCACCACCCCTGTGAAAATCTTATTGAAGATTGTGCATCTAAATTCACTTGTATTTTTAACTATGCAGAAATTATTATTCAAGAAACTGCAAATAAGTATATCTCTCTGGGGTGAAAAGAAGCATGAATGTGCATCAATCTAAAATTGGTGTAGCTCAAGACTACTGCGGGCGCTTTCTCTTCCTCAACTATGTGCGCTATGCTTATGCGCATTTAATTCAAGGGGTTGGCCTAATGGTCAAGACCTATGACTTAGGGGTTTGCTTCCTTCTAAGGTTTCAGTTTCAAAACCTTTCAAGTGCTATCAACTTCTTTAGAGCCAGTTCATAGAGAGTTGCCTTAAATTGGTGATCCACAAGTGGACGATGAGATTGGTCACCCAGGATTAGTTGATGTGCGCGTTAGTTGTCACGCATTAGAGTTATCAAAAATATTTATGCGCATGACCAAAATATCAAAATCTACATAAAGAGGCTCTAGATGGCGTAAATCGCTCTCTGCGTTGTACCTATATTTACATGAAACTTACAGGTGTACGTATCTGTATTAGAGCATTGATAGGAAGTTGCCTAATTAGTAAAGACCGGCCTAGCAAAGACAAAATATAAAATAAAAATAAAGGAAGGGTTTTTGTCTACCTTACTTTCTTCATTCTCATACTCTATCTGTCCCAAATTGCTGGACCCCTACGAAAAGACGTGCAATTTTGAGATTTAAAAGAAAATATGCCCCGGCATAATTTTTTGAATTTCTTTGCACCACATTAAAGAGCTAATGAAGTAATTTAATTTGGTGTAAAGAAACTTTTAAAATGATGATCGGAAGTACTTTATTTTTCGATCCAAAAATTGCACGATTTTTTGCAGGGAACGGGCAATTTGAAACGGAGGGAGTATCACTCTGGGAGTGTCGTGTCCCTGGCATCATTGATTTAGCATAGATATCATTATGACAGAAGTTGTTATTAACAAATTTGCCCATAGAGAGTGTTTCAGGGATTTCTTCTGGAAGAAGACTGGGATTCAGGAATTTCCAAGCTAGTTGTTAACTATGAAAACAATTAAAATTGTGGCAGTTGGGTCAGGCAACCCAAGTCCAATTTTTCCCATCTGAAAGTAAGAAATGTCATACAGCCTCCACCTACACATTAGACTTGAATAAAATCTACATTATCATTAATGAAGACTATTGACATTTTCGAATAGTGTGTGAATTGACGATACGCCCCCTACTCATATGGTGGAAAAATGCCCCCCTAAACATTAGACTTGAATAAAATCTACATAATCATTAATGAAAACTATTGACATTTTCGAATAGTGAGTGAATTGACGATACACCCCATATGGTGAAAAAATGCCATGGTTAGAGAAAAGGCAGAGAGATCACAGCTAGACTTACAGCTTCAATATCAATTTTGTAGACCAGGAGCTTCCTTCTCTCTCTGCAACTAGTCCTGTACGCCACAACTACATGACCTATTGCCAAAGCCAGCGAACACACGAACAAAGCCACTTCCATGGCTCGAACATGGCCATCTTGGTCCACAACCGAATCGCCAAACACAAACGGAGCCTTCAAAGATACAAACACCAGCGAAGACACAGAAAACATAGTCGTGATACCCAAATACGGGCCCCTTGAAAGTCTCGGTCCATCGCAAAAACTATAAACACCTACAATGATAATCAAAAAATACCGCACATCCCAATTGAGGTTTACAATTTTCTTTTATAAAGAAAAACGAATGGAAGCGACGCAGTGTTGAAGTCTTAATAAAGAGATGACTGTGTAAGACTTACATAGTATAACAGCTGACCTGACGAGGGAGATGAGAGGAATGTCGATGAGAGAGTAGCGGAAGTCGTAGTTGGTGAGATGGGAAGAAAGAGTATGGAGAGAGAGAAAAGAACTAGGGAGAGATGCCGACAAGAGAGCCGGAGGAAGGATGGCGTCGGCAGCGACGAGGAGGACCGGAGCAGAGAACAAGAGGAGGGAGATCAACATGGTGATCAAGAAGAAGAGTGTCTTGACTCCCCTTAGGACCCTTCTTGCTCTGCCTTCTTTTGAGAAACTCATGTTCCAAATTCTCTCTCTCTCTTGATGCAATTGTGGATAAACTAAGTGGGTTGTAGAGAGAGAAGATGGAGGGCTAAAGGGAAGACATTAAAAGGGAGGAGAGGGGGATGGTTTTGACCTGGATTTGTCTTGTGACGATCACTTGGAACTTTACACGCGGAAGGTAATCAGGTATTGATCTGGTGAAGTGGACAAGTATATACCTCATTCTTTATTAACAGAAAAAAAACACCTAATCGACATCTTCAATGACAAATCAACTAGTACTAATTTTTAGTAAATTATTTTTTGTCGAGTCAGGGGATTTTGTGTGTGGATGGGGAAATTCTTTTACGTGATAGAATCGGGCATAAGTTGCGCGTTTATTCGAGTGCAGACCCTGCGGGGCCGGTTCATTTGAGAGCTCTGAAGCTTCATATTATGTACTTTTTAAATTGTCTATCAATATACATGATTTTGTTAGGGGGTTGTATATACAAAGCTGGACCTATAAGAATTTGATAATTCTAACTAAATACTCCTCTAAAAAAAATGGAATTCATTTAGTACACTTCCTCTAAAGTGCATTTACATTTGCATATGTCCAACAATATCTTAAACGAATTCGTGATTAGTTTTTCTATAACAGCATGTTTGGACCAACTTGAGCGCATCTCAACTAATTCCGGAATTCTGAAGTTAGGGGCTGAGCAAATCTCCAGTGGTCTCAAGATTTGAAATGTTTGGCCTTTGTAGAATTCGACCTTGCGACCTCTTGTGTGAATGAAAGACCTTAATTTTGCTAGAAATCAAGCATGAATTGTTCATTGTCAACGATTTTTCTTTCCCTAAGTAAATTCTGCCAACATTATGGTCTTATCATTGGAAGTTTCTTAATTTCCTCCAACCAAGGACATTGTATATGGTTTGAAATGGTGGAAGACTTGACTGATTAGGAACATGTGCATTGTGATCATATGCCAACTTTTGTCTTCTAGAATCTCTTGATTTTGTGTTTGTGTGTATTTGTTCACATGCCAAATTTTGTTGTTTTGGTGATGAAATCGTTCTCTCGCAACAAACCATTTTTGTTATAGTGAAATGAAAAGAAAGTTGAGAGTTTGTCCAAATATTGGTGAAGACCAAATGAAATCGAAAGATTAATACTAGTAATCATTTACGTGTAAAGGACTTTGAGGCCTTTGGACGCAGTTGAAGCGAGATCATAATTATAATCACCAAGATAATGTAAACAATTGTTTTGTTGCAAACACCAAAATAACGAACAGAGATATCGAAATTAATTACGTCAAGGGAAGGTATTAGGAGGTTTGCTCCGTCATAAAGTTTCATGTTCAAAATCTCTCACGTGTTATCAATTCGGTATTTTGGGATCAATCCATACATTGAGCCTCCAAAATTAGTCAATGTGCGAATAAACTGGCCCGAAAAACGAACAGAGATATGGTTAATTTTTCTTGTTAGTCAAGGGAGGAGGCCCATGTGCGTGAGTACATGTCCAACAACATAAACACGGATTATACACGGAGGAGAGCAGAGGCCGGGACACGGAAACGTGGAGCGGAAATTGAGGGGACACGATTGCTTAGCCGCAAATTCGGGAAATCTTCTTTGTAGGCAGGCTGCGTCTTTACTCTGCTCCCAACCTCTATGACTTTTAATTTACGACGTTTCTCTATTCATACTACTACTTTAGAGAAAGTTTATGGGTAGTCCTACGGTACGCACCCCTTATTAGAGGGTGTACCGTACGCACCATAATTTTAAACCCTTGGATTTCAAAGTGAATAATCTGGACCACCCATTGATTAAATCAATTAATAAAATAAAAAAAGGGCTTAGCAGGTAACAAGTTATTCTCTCCTCCTTGACTTTCTCTCTCTCTCCGTCATATGTAAAATATTATAAATTATATAACATAACCATAATTGTTATGACAACACAAAAAATTGGCACTTACTTACCACAATGTGTCGTACCAAAAGAAATCGATCAAAAGATACTAGATACAAGACCAAAATATGTTGTAGCACAATCAATAATTATTATACCTAAGCAAGATACATGTCTAAAATTTCACAAATTAAATATTTTATAACTTGACATCCTAACAGTTCTGATCGATCATTCTAAAAATACACTCACTAACGACATTTAGATTGTACATTCAATTTTTATTTGATATGAAACCTAGTCCTCTGTTGTAGTTGAATATACGGTAGCCATGCTACCGTGACACGGTAATGATAATTAAATCCATTGAGTTTTTTATGTTTGTTGATTAACTCATCTACGTAAATTTTTCCCTCAATCAAGTTTAGGAAGCTCAATCATCGACACGCAGATTGAATAATAGAATGATATTTTCCATCTAATTAAGTGTCTAGCTATATGCCATCAATTTCATTCTTGGTACGAATGACCTAATTGATATTATATAAAAGATAGACGATTTAGATTATAAAAAAAAAAACACACCTTACGTGGGGCTCAAATGGTGCATTATTAGATTTTAATGTTGTATTGAAATTGAACAACTAGATTTGTCGAAGTATGAAACTACAAGGACTCTATGTAATTTAACCAAAAAACAGCATTCTTAAAAAAAATATATATAGGAATGAAGGGTGCAAGACTTGAACCCCTGATCTTTTAGATAAATGTCCAAACTCCAACACCTTTTCATTGTGGTACATAATTGAGAATTTGAAATTCTAAAAGCTATTAATTTTATAATTCTTTTTTGTACGTAGGGGCCCTATTTCCAGGCTGAAAATTTGAGAAGACAGTGGCCTTAAATGCATCAGTCTTAGTGCTTGGCCTGCACTTGTAGGTCATATTATAGCCTATGTCATTGGTGTAAATTAGTATGTCGATTATAATAATTTTTTTTAAAAGAAAGTACAATGACAATAAATTTTCAAAATTATTTATATTGTACTTCCATGACCTAGTTCCAAGGACCACCATTAAATTTGGATTTGTATGCATAGGGTGAAGGCTTGGTACCGATTCACCTGTCAAATATATAGTGCCAATTGTTAAGTGCACCACTCTGAATATCCGTATCTTGAGACAGTTGGGTAATTATTTGTTTTAGTGACCTCTCATTTTTTGATGAAAAATTGAAGGAATTTTGAATTTTTGAATAAATTTTGTAGAGAAAGAATTTAATTTAGACTAATATTTTGAGAGGAAATTATAGTTGTATTCGAAATTTGGGTATAGTACTTTTTTTTGGTGAATTTCTTGGATGAAATAAATTATTGAGGTATTGTGTAGGGACAAATAACAATTTAAAAAAATAGTGTGGGGGGAATCAAAAATTAAGATAATATGGTGGAAATTTTAAATTTTGAAAAAATAATGTGGCGGGAATTGAAAATTATTAGTGGTATGGTATTTTGCTGATTTTAACTATCGTTTACTGAACATTCCGATTGAATTTTTTTATACAACTCGTGGTGGGTATGAAAACGCCCAATTTATGGTGTTGTCATAACAAATTTGGTTATATTACTAAATTTGTGGTATTGTATTTTTTTATTATAACTATCGTTAACTAAATATTTCGATTGAATTTTTTTTATACGACACGTTGTGGGTATGAAAACGTCAATTTATGGTGTTGTCATAACAAATTTGGTTGTATTACTGAATTTGTGGTATTTTAGACATGTGTTATTACGAAATATTTTAATTAATTTCCTTTGGTACGACACATTGTGGTAAGAAAACGTAAATTTATGATATTATCATAACAATTGTGATTTGTTATATAATTTGTGGTATTTAAATATGTTTTCTTTTGATACGACACGTTGTATTAAGAAAATGAAAATTTTAAGTATTGTCATAACAATTGTGGTTATTTTATAAAATTTGTGGCTTTTACAAATATTTTTGGCTTGAGTATAACAATTGTTGATTTTGGTACGACATATTTTGATTTTGTTACGGAATATTATACGAGTCAATTTTTTTTGGTACGACTTATTGTGATAAGATAATGCCAATTTATGGTGTTGTTATAACATTTGTGGGTAGTATTATTTAATTTTTGATATTGTACACAAATATTTGGTTAGGGTACAAGTATTATGGATTTCGGTAAGAATAATTATGATTACGTAACAACAATATTTTTTAATTATGAGTAACCTGCTAATGACCTGTTTAACAGGTAAATTTTAAAGTACAAGTCGTAATTAGAATCATAAATATGCATTAGAAAACCAAAAATCGGTATAATGAAAATTACAAAATGTCATAATTTAGACATACGGTATACCCTGTGTACCATAGCTTCCTCCAAAGTTTATATGAACATATTTGTGTGCACACGTAGGCCTCACAAAATTATGATTTTATTGAATCGAACGGTTTCAAATGCATCCGTGCTCAGATTTGTAAGCAAAGATCTATATACAATATATGGTGACATCGAACCTTTCTCCTAGTATTTTTATATAAATTTGAGATCGTAATCTCGTCGGATGGGAAGTGTCATGCTTCCATTTGCTCCATTTACGTGGTATGGTCCATTTCGAGTAGAAATACAGTTGTCTATGCAAACGCAAAGAGAAAGACAAGCAACGTCATAGACATGTTTGACACCAGCCAATGCACGCAAACAAAAGAGATGGACTAATATAATGCGAGATCGCTTAATTGGTGAATGCAGGTGGCTCCTCTCATAATTAATTCCAGTCGGTAGAGCTGAGGTTTGATCCACGGAAAGCGAACAAATGTGCGAACTTGTTGGCTAAAGAGGCTGAAAATATGTCGGTAATCACCCATGCACGAGGTAGAGTAATTATAATTTTCCTACTAAAGGGTACCAAGGAGTTTTTTTTTTCTTTCTTCCTCGATCAAGCAACTAATCTTACTCAATTGTACAAATAACCAACACATGCAGTATTTACTGGAATCCACATCACATTCCCATTCTAGTTGGCGATGGAGAGAAGTTAATTGGTGCATTAATTAATTGTCGAACAAGTCATTAATAAACACGTACGTTGTGCTACGTACTGGGGAGTTGCATCTGCTCATGACTTTTAGGTTACAAAGCAAATCTCATCATAATAAAATTAAAGTAGAGTGTGAGTGAGTGAGTGCCCATGCTTTTATTAGTAGATAGAAGATAGATAGATAGAGATCTATCAAACCTATGATGACTCGGATCGAATTTGTACCTACTAGGCAAGTATGGTACTTCAACGTATGGTCCACAATATTAATACTCCCATTGATCAAAAAGGTGGTAAAGTAAAATTATAGGGGAAGGTGAATAAAGCCAATTTTATAAGGTTTAATTGGAAGGAAACTGGTAACCAGATGTTCTTGGATATATACGGAACTTGTTTTGGTCGAATCGTTTTTTTATGTGTGTAGTTGTGTAAATTTTTGGGTGGGCGAAAATGATAATATGTCATAAGAATTTTTGTTAGGAAATTTTTCTGGGCACTTCAGTTTTAACTACTGACACTCTACTTTGTGTGTTGATTATGTAAGATTGCAATATAGAAAGTGGAATGCAATTGGTTAAAAGTTGAGTGTCAAAATCATAATCCTTTTCTTTAGTATCAAAATTTTGGTGCATTAAAGATTTTGTACAACCATGTATGGGGTACAATAAGCATTGATGTTAAGAAAAACTGTTTCGTAATTGATTTTCACACTTTTTTTTTTTTTATAATCGCACCCCTTTTTGGTTTTTTGTAATATGAGTTTACAAAATTAACATTTCATTTAAATATTTTTTTCACACTTTCAAGAATAACATTATAAATTCACATCATATAAAACGGGAGTGCTGCAAAAGAATAAAAAGCTAGTGCAAAAAATATTCTCCGTTTAGTTGAGACAGTGCAAATAACGGGCAAGAGGTAAAGAGAAGGTGGGGTTTCGTTCTCTTTCCTTTGCCTTTGCCTTGTCGAAGTACCCGAAGAGGCGAATGGCGGCGCGATTCTTGTGGCGCGCTACAAGGAAGCTAGCGTTGGCTGCCACCGCCGCAGGTGGTGGTGTGGCGGCGGCGGCTATTGCGACCTCCGACGATCCCGCAACCGCCCTCAAGCTCTCTTTCACCGTCCCTCTCCGCCTCGCCCGCCTTTCCACCACTGCCGCCGTCATCGCTTTTGGTACGTGCTCCCCCAATCTCGACGTCCTCATTTCCGAAAAAACACCATTTTCTTCTAGATAGTCGTCTTCGGTTTTCAACAGAATTCCACATGGACGTCTTGTACTTTTAGAGGATTAGGTTTCTGGTTTGAAACCTCTTAGGTGCTATTCCTTTGGGGTCATTCCATAGAGAGATTTGCTCTGGCTTTTAATTGGGATCCCTGTAAGTGGGCAGGTGCGCGAAAGTTGGCCTGAACACCTGAGTTACCAAAAGAAAAAGGAATTATGCTTCAGCGATGTGCATTTTCGTGTGTATTAGAACATGAATAGGGGAATTATATCTCTTCTATGTGGCCCAAATATGAGCTTTTTTATTGAAAAAATTGGACCCTGGTAAATGTGTAGGTTAAATTTTTATCTGCAATTTCATTTTGATAAAGTTAGGGCTGGAAAGATCCAATAATAACAAGATATAACAAAGAATTCTTTGCTTTGATTCTGTGCGGAAGGGCCTTTTTCTTTTTATTTCCCTGGCGGGCTAGGTTAGTACGTAGCGGGGGCTTTTTCGTTTGTTTCAACTGAATCGAAGATAAAAGGAATTTATCTAATTTGAAATGAAAAATACGAGCTATAGAAAATTCTTGTTTGTTAGCATAATCCTAGAATGCCGATAGGTTGGGTGTAAAATATTTCACTATCAAGTCTTAGGAGAGAAGATTTTTTGGCTTTGGATATTGTTTGGTTGGCCAAAACTATTGTCGTATCGGGAAAGAAAGAATTTGAACGAGTAAGAATTTTAAGTTTGGATGTTTTGTGGTAATCTAAGGGAAGGAAGGTACTAATCCACCAGAATTTTCCCTTTGCTATGTTGAATTGATAATTAAATTCATATTAGAAGTATGGAAATATTTGGAATGTAGGTTCTTGAATGAGTTGGCGCAGACAAGGATCTCTGCACAGATAGGAGTAGGAGAACTGCAAGTGGATTGCATTTGGATTGAGTATTAGCTTTTAAAGTTTAGGGTGACTATGTTCTGTTTCACGTCCAGTGATAATGTCCAAACCAAAGAAAAGCTTCAGGGGCATCCACTATTCTCATCTTGTTAAGTCAGATTGGTTATGCATTTTTGCAATGTTGTACAGGCAAATATACAATGACAGGTGCTTTATCCTTCATGAGGTGCGACATAGGCACTTTGAGGTGTAAGTATTTAGTATGTTAAATTCAAGTTAATAAGTATGTAGAACCATTTATAATATATATCCTTATAAAGTGAGAGAGTGATAATACTATTGCTAAGTAAAAGTTGTAAAAGCTCCTAAAAACCTAATAATTTATATGTTAATACTAGTGTTCACCAAATTACTATCGCAAAAACATTCCCAATTAGGTACTTCAAGTAAAGATTGATAGGTAGACAAGTTGAAGGCTTTTGGAGGGTAGACACAAATTCAAAGGCCTCAGGACGTTGTCCCATAGCCTGGCCTTGATGCAAACCTCGACTTAGCCTTTGAAAACATTGCTTTTTTTACCTTTTCATTTTGACTGGGACCGGATTCCTAAACCTTGGCTAGGCACCCTCTGTTTTAAGATGTCACCATGGGTATTGATTGATCAGTGTCACTCTTGTATCGGGCTGTTGCGTGATTTGTGATAGATAAAACCAGTGATCAGAATGGAATGGACTATAAAGTCTTGTTTTGCTATATTAATGTTTCTCCTCTATTGTTTTTACTGGGAAAAAAAGTGGTCCATCACATAAGCAAATATGCATTTGGTAGCTTGCCTATTTGGCTCATTGTCTCTTCTAATGGTAAAGGTTCAGACTTCCGAGCGCTGCAAAAGGGTGATGTATAAAGCAGCCACAGTGTGCAATAACAGGCCGCCCTAGCCTGGACAACACAATTTTATGACTGGACAATGCATTAGATTTTGATGGAGTTCCAACTTTGTTGTTTTGTTAGATTATGAATATTCTCTGTGGGGACTGCAAGAAGATAGCATTGAAAGGTCAAAAGTTAAACATGCGGTTCATGTTAGGAGTGCCCATAAGCTGGAAGAACTATGTTTCAAAAATGGTGGCATATATATCAAGCTTGGTCAACATATTGGTCAGCTGGTATGCATTTATTTGCACTTTCTTTTTCATCAGCATTCTTCCCTCTCCTGTCTTTTAGTGAGGGGAGCTTCTTTGTTTCTTGAAATAACTCCCGTATTTAAAGATTGTTCAGACTCTATCTGTTAGATAAGTCATTGCTTTTAGAGCGAAATAATGGTCCTTATTGTGAGGATTGAGTTTCAATCTTACTGCATGCGCTGAATGCAAAATTTTGTCTTGTATAGGAATACTTAGTACCTCAAGAGTATGTCCGGCGAATGAGAGAGTCTTTGTTGGATCGATGTCCAGTTTCGTCTTATGATGAAGTGTGTGAAGTTGTCAAGAAGGAACTTGGGGGTACTCCAGATGAAGTATGCAATTTTTGTCTAATTTGTGAACATTTGAATTTAATGGATGGGCTTCTTAGCTCTTGCCTTAGCCTTCGTTTTTGTCAATTGGTTTGTCAAACCACTGAGTAAGCCTTCTCATGTCTAGATGTTTTCCGAGTTTGATTCTGTCCCAATAGCAAGTGCCTCGCTCGCGCAAGTTCACGTTGCTCGCACTCACGATGGGCAAAAAGTTGCTGTGAAGGTTAGAACTGCTTCAGTTTTATTTGCACGCAGTGTCTATGTATTGATGCTTGTAATGAGATTCATTCTATGTATAATTATTATTGGATAAAATCCAGGTTCAGCATCCTCACATGACAGATACTGCGGCTGCGGATTATGCAACTGTGGAGCTAATTGTTAACACCTTGCATCGTTTTTTTCCAACTTTTGATTACAGGTTTGCAGATTGGATTTCTTTTAAACCCAAAGTTGTTCTAACATTCTAGATTTACAGATTGTTTACGTGGTCAAGACTCAAGACAAATCATTTTTTTTGGAACACTGCATAGATGCTTGTTATAGTTTCTAATTTCATACACCTATTTGCTTAGGCACATTGCACCCATATAGATACATGTTATGCTTATTGCAATATATGTAGCCAAGTAAGAAAACAATCCTAAAGCAAAATGTCTATGTTTTGGGTAAATATGTGGTGGGGTGGACAATTGTATTAACTCAAGTTTGTTGATCATTATTGGCAGGTGGTTGATCGACGAAGTGCGTGACAGTTTACCTAAGGCTAGTTGCTTAACGCCAAACTATTGTTCTCCCTTGCCCCCCCCCCCCCCCCCTTATTTTTCGCTCCCTCAATCCCCCAACATAAACTTGTTATTTCTCATTTATTTGTAACTATGTATTTGACGTCCTATTCATATTACTCTCCGGACTTATCTTCTTTTGTTGATGGATGCTTGTGCAAGGACTAAGGAATTCAACATTGCATGATTTCCGTATTTGTCAGGTTTAAACGTCAAAGTATGAATTAGAGATAATATGTGAAGTTTAGTTTATCAACTTCTAAATCCTCATTCGATTTTATGGAAGTATACACCTAATGGACCAATCTGCTAGAGACTATGTTTAGACAAGGCATGAGCTTTTTTGTAGTTTTGGGCAAGGTTGTGGAACCTTGAGGTCAGGATTTCTAGCTTCACTCTTTTAGCTTCTTAATTTGCTCATTAAGGGCATCATGAAAATTGTTAAAGATGTTGGAGGGTCCATGGGACAATATACAGATGCAGCCCTCTATTACCTTTTGCGAATTTAGGAGTTATGGAAATGAACCTAACTACCAGAAAAGAGACATTGTAATGTAAAATTACAAAATATATTCATCATTACGGTAAAACATTGAACTTTTGATGCCATACTGGTGATAATCAATTACATGCTTGTGTCGTCCAGGACCAGATACCTGGTATTCATTTAGTTATGATTGAACTTCTTTGCCAAGTCATATTCCTGTTGAGCATATACCTGGTATTCATTTAGATATGATTGAACTTCTCTGGAAAATACGGATTCTTTAGATGATTTTCTTGACTAGTTCTAAATTTAATGGTGCATTAAAGTGAAGAACTTTTGTTACTTTTACGTAATACATTGAGCATGTAGCTGTCCTGAATGTCTAAATAAATCTTGATAAGTGATAGCTGTGCTTACCAGGAACTAGATTTTTTGGTTGAGGCCAAGAACAGCGTAAAATGTATGGATAACTTTCGGAAGTTATCTCCTCATGTTGCAGACTGTGTGTACGCCCCAAAGGTCTACTGGAATTTAAGCACCTCAAAATTATTGACGATGGAATTTATAGATGGTGCTCAAGTAACTGATGTGAAGAAAATTCAAGGACTTGGAATCCAGCCGAATGATGTGGCTAAACTTGTAAGTTCACGACCCTCTACTAGGAGGTAACTTGGAAATATTTGAATGCAAAGCATCCAAAGTCATCCATTTTTTTGGTTGAAGAGATTTCTGGGTGAACTTTTAAAGATATCAGGTGATTGAAATGACGGTGTTATCCATACTGTAGGGCATTTCAAGTGATTGATAACTGCCTTATAGGGGGACCATTGGATTGGGTCGGTTATTTACCTAGTCTTTTAACGGTTTGTCACTTTGTCTGAACATTTAAAGATCTTTAAAACTGTGCAAATGTTGATTTGTATGCTTTCGACTGCATATTTCCTCTATTGAGATCATTGGGTTGGAAATGCATTAGTTGTTTCGGTTTTTCATGGAAATTTAACACATTTATTCTTGAAAGACTAAGAAAGGAGGTTGATTTAATCTTTTGTAGCTCAGTCAAGCTTTTGCTGAAATGATGTTCAGACATGGGTTTGTTCACTGTGACCCACATGCTGCCAACTTGCTGATTCGTCCATTGCCTTCTGGCAAGAGGAGTATTCTTGGTGAGTCCTCTGTTCATGTTGATGTGAGCAACTGGGCAATCTGTTTTATGCATGCACATCTTTGATCAGTTATAGTATCAGACAAGTTATTAAGTTTTTTACAGTCATATGACCATCTGTGGCTTCAGTCAACAGGATAAAATTCTTTTATTAATCTCATCTTTGTTCTTTATTGCAGTAACGTATAAAAGCCTCAAAGTAATATAGCATTAGTAATAATACAGAGAAATCTGTTTTAACATGATCTGAAGTTATGATTAAAATGCTGTCAATTCAATTGTCAGTTTTCTGGGAAAGAAAAGAACTGGTTAGGAGATGATGACACTTGGCCTCATGCTGTTTACATGATCCTGTTATCCATGTTTACTTATCTGTTTCTTATATGTGCTGCATTATTCATTTTGCACGAGTATTGTGGATGGGCTTTTCCTCTGTGATTTGTCTGTATTTTCCCATTTGGAGGCAAGAGAAAACCACAATTGGTACTTCTAGACCATGGACTGTACAAAGAACTTGACCTCCCTACAAAAACCAACTATGCTGCACTCTGGAAGGTGCATAGTTCTTTTCCTACAAAATATTGTGTTCATTATCTTTTTTCTCATTGTGATCTCATGTTGTTGGTTTTGTCCTCTATTACAGGCATTAATATTTTCTGATGCTCATGGAATAAAGGAAAACAGTGTGAAATTGGGCGCTGGTGAGGATCTGTATGCATTGTTTGCTGGTGTTCTTACAATGAGACCTTGGAATAGGGTGATAGACCAATCTGTTGATCATTTGGCTCTACAAGGCGATGATACTGATCGTTCAGAACTCCAGGTGTCCATCTACAATAAAATGTATTATTTGTTAAAAAATTTAAGGTTGTATTTGAATACACCCTTGCACTGGAATGGTCCTTTTTCACTTTCTATGGAATGAAAGTTCAAGCAATTGGGTTCAAAAGGCTTCTTCGTTATCCTATGGAATGAAAATCATTATCATATTTTGTTGTAGGTGGTTAGTTTAAGGCTTCTTCGAAATGACAATATGCATATATTGTACTGTTCTTTGGCAGATGTATGCTTCTCAATATTTCCTTCAAATCTCAGAGCTGCTAAGGAGACTTCCCCGTGTTATTCTGCTAATGCTGAAGACAAATGACTGCTTAAGGGCAGTTAATAATTCGCTGGTATGATTTTGACATGTCTGGTTGACTGATTTTTTAATCCTCCCCCTCCTCTCTTTTTTCTTCCTTTCTTTTCCCAATCTTAGTTAGACGAATATGAAGTTGCAGTTTGCAAACATATATACACACTAGGATATTTGACATCTCATTTTGGGTAGTTTATTCATTAGTTAATTTTTTCTATTTCCTGCATTGCATTGCCAACATTATTGAGTTGGGATTCTCCGATAGGTATGGATTGGGGGTCGATGGAGTATGGAATATTGGGCTTGGCCCTCTTGGTAACCTGGGATTGATCGTTTTCCTTTTTTATCCTTGGTTACGGCCGTATTTACTTTCCAATCCAAGAATTTCATTGCATCACCAAGATCGTTTTATTTCTTCACGTACTTCGTAGGAATAAACAATGGCAAAAAGAGTACAATTTGTGCCATTCAATGACAATAAAATTTGAAAAACTAGTACCTTATCCGCCTCACTGATTCTAAGGGAAACATCTCTTCCATTTTTCTGTATTTGTAGGTAGTTGTTACTCCATATATCATCATTGGGTTTTCTGCTCATCATTTTAAAATATTCATGTGTCATCATCCTGCATTTTTCTTCGGTTGGTATTAAAGCATCAAGCATCCTGTACGACAGCTTATCAAATCTTTCAGATTCATGGGGCTATTAATTTTTGTGGCCAGTTTTAGCTTTTTGATGTTTGCTTTTCCTGCTTCTTCCGTAGCTGAAGGGATCTTCTCTTGAGACGTTTTTGATCATTGGAAGAGTTTCTTCAGAGGCACTCATCGAGGCGCAGTTGTCACAAACCAAGTCCTCCCTATACCGGATAAATCTTTGGTTGGAGGAATTGTTGCTAGAAGTGCGACTTCTTGGAATGCAGATAGCGTTGTGGCTTTTACAACTCAGAAAAGCTTTATCTTTATGAAGTAGTTATCGCATTGGAGAGATACTTATTCTTGGGCAATACACAACATTTTCAGGTATAGAGATGCATTCTTTGTCTCAGCAGCTCTGCTCGTCCATTTGGATGCATAGATGAGCTTAACATTGAGAAACTGAGTTTTTTTTTTCATCCAAATAATAGGTGTATTCTTTTTGTTACCGAGCAGTTCTGTATTCTTTTAATTGGAAACATCATGTTCATTTGCGAGTGGCAGGATTGGGAAAACCCCATCAATGTTGTGGAGTATAGATAAGAGTATGTAACGAGATAGTTAAGTGGATGCTGACATGTTATGCTCAATAAAATTTGGAAAAATCTCTGTATTGAATTTCTTTCTACACTGTGAATATTTCCATTGCAATTGGGGTTTGACTTAAGGTGCAGGTTCTTGGTAAAGCTGTTATGTTTCTGTTAAATATACTGATAGACTCTGCTGCTACTTGACTGATTTTTTTTTATTTTTTTTCGAGCATTAAAAGTTTGTATCTGGAGATGAAAATGGGAGCCATAACTATGAATGGTGTAGTTCTAGAAGATAGTGTAAATTTCTTACTTTGATTTGCCGTTGTCTTGGGCTTTACTGTTGGGTGTGCACGAGAATTTGCTTGCTGGAAACAGTCGATCTGGACTCAACTTTGTTTACATCCCCCTTTTTTACCAGCTTTTGCAGGGGTAGAAACTCTCAGGATTGTGCATTGCTTGTGTGTACAATAAGATCGATAATCCCTAAGTTTGGCTGTCAGTCGACTCGATTAAATTCATTCAAATTTAGCTCAATTGATAAGTTAAGTTTGAACACATTAACTGAATTTTATTGAGTTCTGAATAAATTTAACAACTCATTACTCCGACTAAGCTCGTTTAAAACTTGACTTTACTCGTGTCAAACTTACAGTTTTCTTTTTCCGATTTTCTCTTACCGACTAGTAAGGCCTCAAGGAGTTGTGGCCCTTGCGGGAAGATTTGTGGAGGGAACCAAAAAAAAACGATGGAAACACATAGGAAAATGCACTCCATTTTACCTTCCACAAATCTTATAGAAGTAACAAGTTGTAGGAGGAAGAGTAGCTAAATGATAGGTACCATGTACTTTAATCTATTTAGATATGTACTAGAAGTTGGTTTCAAACCTCATTCTTGCCAAAAACAAAAAGGCCCTTGTTTGATAGGAGGGATTGGATTAGATGGGATTGTGGTCAAAGAATTATTAATGAGGGGATTATTAGTGAGGGGATTATTTGAGAGTATAGTCTCTCATATCTCATGTTTGTTAATGCATGGGATTCAAGTTATTCAACAACGGGCAAGGTCAATGCTGTATGTCTTACGTTTGTTGTGAATACCAGTTGACAAGGATTAATGGCTCAATTGTCCATATTGCCCAAGGTACAATTTTAGATGAGTGATTATATTTCAACCCAAAAAATTATTTCTAATCTCAACTACTCTTTACAACCACCTCAATTAGTTTGATCCAAAAAAAAAAAACTTGATTTCCAATTGACTGTGTTGCCCTCAAAGCAATTTACAAACCCACCCATATCCTTTTATAGCAGGACACAACACTCCACGAAGAAGATGGATGTTTTGGAAAAACCATCGAAAGGATTAAGTAAACCATCGAAAGCTTCTAACACACACAAAAAAAATACATATTGAAATTATTAGGTTTGTTTTCAAAATGATTGCATTTAAAAAAAAAAAATAGACACATTGGAGAAACGGAGAAATTATATGGCGGCTGTTGGTTGATTCACATATGTAACATAAAAATGTAATTCACTGCTGTAAAGGAAAGTGATATGAAAAAATGTTAGAAAAGGAAAGGAAAGTGGTAGGGAAAAATAAATTGTAACGTAAAATGTAACAAAAAATGTAATTCACTGTTGTAAAGGAAAATGGTATGAAAAAATAAAATGTAACAAAAAAAAAAAAATTTTTTGTCAAGTTCGGTAGAAAAAGTTTTTTTCCAAATAGAAGTGTAACAAAATTAATTTTTTAATTAAATAGAATAGCCCTAATGTGTTATTGCTAAGCCATCTAGGGGCGTCTTGGTAATCTAATATCTCGTCCAGAGCTTCCCTTTTTAATCCCAGGACTAATAGTCCCACACCCCCCTAGGATTGTTTTGTCCCAAGCTTAAAAGATAAGTAGTCCGGTGGAGACTAAAAAGCATACAAACATGAAATTAGAAAAGATGAGGAAATTAATACTCCAACCTCACCCTTAGTCCCCCATCTAATCAAACAGGGCATTTATACTACTAGATGATTTGTTTTCTAGGATAGGGATCGTTTGTTTAACTATTTATTCTTTTGCTCTCTTATAACCCTTGGGCAGCGATTTTGGTAATCAAAAAAAAAGTTATCAGTTAGCATATTTAATGTAGTTCCGATACTTCTATACTACCAACCAACGTTGATTAGCCCAATTTGTCTTACATCTAACTAGCAGACGATGAGTTAGAATCTTTTCACCCGCATATGGGTGTTATTCCTTTTGTATTTTTTTAATTTATTTCTCCACTTAATGAGATTAATAGTTAGATTTGACTTATAGTTATTATGAATTGTTTTCAGTTTTATGTAATTCTTATCCAAGTCGTTGGAATCGCTTGTAAGCAAATTTGTCATGTTAAAAACAAAAAAAATTTAATGATCAAAAAAAAAAATATTTAATTCCTATACAATACATTCATCCCACATCAGCTTAACAAAAATTTGAGGGGAAAAAAAAGGGAGTCACCTGATCGATAGCGCTATCCAATTGGGAACCCTCCGTCATCTCCGCTTTACTCATCACTTGCTCCTCCATATTACACACAGATGACAGAACACGTTGACATCTGATCGAATTGGATTGAACTAGATTTTGATCATTGAATGACAACGCTCGAATCGTCTTCAACTGCCGAATCGAGCATGGACGACGACGCCGGATCCAACTCCCACAGCCATCGCCAAACCCCAACCCAAGCCACTTCCTCACACACCGCCGCCGCCAACAACGCCTGCTCCCGCCGCGGCGGCGAAAAGGAAGAAGAAGAAGAAGAAGAAAACTTCGCCAAGGAAGGCGGCGGCGCCGAGGTCTGGGGCGCCTTCACCGAGAACTTCCGCCAGGTGCAGTCGGTTCTGGACCGGAACCGCGTGCTGATTCAGCAGGTGAACGAGAACCACCGGTCGAAGATTCACAGCAATTTGGTGAAGAACGTTGCCCTGATTCAGGAGATCAACGGGAACATATCAAAGGTGGTGTCGCTCTACTCCGACCTCTCGTCCAATTTCTCGAGCGTGTTCCAGCATCGGGATGGTGGTCCGGAGGCTTGAATCCGTTTTGATTTCTGCAAAATTCAGTCCCTCGTATATTTGTATGTTTGCACTCGTATTATCCTTGAATTGAGTAAAAGCCAATTTCAACTTTAACTGTGTATGAATTTGTGTGTGTGTGGCAGTGATTGTGTGCTCTATCGTTTGCTATTGGATTTAGATGGTGTCAACTTAATCTTGTAGAATACTATCTTTGCTAATGATTTCCTGGTTTTGTTTTTGGGACTTCGGCGGCCAATGCTGGATTTTATGGAACATTGTGGTGATGCTTATTAGGTCTAGTTGTATGCTTCTTGTGGTTAAGTTGAAGAGGATAAACTTTTACATCCGAACCAACGGACACAAACTTTGTCTAATCCAGCCAATCTCACCGTCCTCACAAACTCAAGAAAAGTCAGAAGCTTTTATAAATTTGGCTTCACAAGATTTGATAGAAGTTTCGAACGTGACACAGTAGAAGGTAACAAACTCTTAAGTCTCATGCATTTACCCAGCAATGCTAAGGCCATGACTCTTTCTTCTAGTGCCACGACACTTTCTTTTCAGTGACCATCATACCCTCCTTTAGTCAAATTGAGACACTCTTTTCTAGTTTCTAATTCAATTCTTCCTTAAATTTGAGTGGAGAAATCGAAAATCATGGCATGCCATCTTCTCGCACACCAGTGACAAGCTTTCGATCTGTCTTGGATGTACATACAAATACAACATCTCTTCCTTCTCAGAAATAAGATAAACTACCCCATCCCTTCCAAGGCCTAGATATATACATGCAAGACGAAAATCGAGGGAAAGGAAGATAATGCTCGATCCCTATATCAGCAACGGCAATCGTGCACATCGTGCACCGCCATGAGGCCTTTCACGGTTATCATTGGCACCAGAAAAGGTCTAGATGACATTTGGTCGTCCACGGGTGTGGAAGTTTGACCCAGATCTGAATTCTAGAATATTTGCAAGTAGATGCAAGTCAGTTAAAGACTTTAAAGTGAGAAGAGGAGTGAGAGAGGAAAGCAAAGGGACCTCATGAGTAGTCGGTCTGGTTTGTGTACACGAATAGGAGGAGGAAAACGAAGGAAAGACAAGTAGAACAAATCCGAGGCAAAACTGTCAGGCTACAGAAAATACTCGTGGCACTAAAAGAGTTGGTTATGGCATTAGGGCCACCCTATCGCTAAACCATCATTTATTGCTAAACCAAGCCCAAAGGATAATTACCACATTGTTACAAGCTGAAGATAGCCTGAATTGATGTAGTCAATACAAGCTAGAGTCGATAACATGCACCCCGAACTCCTCTTCCCCATTCAAGCATATACTCTAGCTGTTAGCAATTGGAGTTTGTATTGACGATATAACAATCGAAAACGATATAGAGAGATGGCATATGGAAGAGCTCACATTTACTCCATGTGTTAGTAACTCTTAACAACTAAACCAATATGTATACAACACAAGTCTGCATATGCAGTGAGTGTGTGTGTGAGAGAGTAATTAGTTACACGTGTTCCTACAGTGAGTGTGTGTGCAAGAGAGAGTAATTAGTTACACATGTTCCGTGTACAATTTAAGAGACGTAGTCACAATGGTAGTTCACCGCTATCTAAAATAACAACTTTGCTCCTAGGCGTGCCACTTTTTGTCCCCACACCTTCAATCTTGAAGACAACATCCATCCCAGAAAGCACTTTGCCAAAAACAACGTGACGCCCATCCAACCTAAATAAAGAAAATGAAAGTCATTGCATGCGTCCAAAAACTATCCGAGGCCTAAGTATATAATCTGAATATATAATTTGAAATACCAGCAAATGCATTGTATTGATCCACAAGTTAGGCAAAATTTACCAATTCGTACACCACCGAAATGCTAAACACTCAAGTTTAGCATGGGTATGTCACAATGCCAAATGCCAAAGTCTACTCCATTCTTGACAGTTTTTACAAGTTAACGCTATTTATGATAATGATGCCTTTCTAACCTACTTGCTAGCCTCTAGTGTAAAAAAATCTTTTAAGTGGCACTGCGGCACATGTGACGGTATTGATGGTACATAAACTACTATTTCACAACAGATACACTAGCTTCCAAGTTACTTTTGTCCAATCCAAGGATATACAATATTATCCAAGACACAGATTCTACAACAGACGATAAAAGTATTATAGATGGCGAAAAATAACATTCACTTACCAGCTAGTTGTTACTGTAGTAATGAAGAATTGTGATCCATTGCTATCTGGTCCTGCATTTGCCATAGACATAACTCCTGTCCGCAGGAAGTTACGGAAGAAAGTATCAATGAAAATTCTATTGGTATGCCTTCCAGATCTGAAAGCCTTAACTTTAGATGCAACCCATTTGAGTTCGGTGCTTGGGATGAGTTCTACACTTACCTGAGGCAGTGTGCTTTAGTTGAAAATTCTCATCAGCAAACTTGTCACCATAGATTGATTCTCCACCACGCCCATCTCCCCAAGTAAAATCACCTCCCTGGATCATAAAACTGGGAATGATCCTATGGAACATGCTCCCTTTGTAATGGAGGCGCTTCCCACTTTTACCAGTTCCTTTCTCCCCTGAAATTAGAGCGATTGCTCGACATATAATCAACAACTAAAACAACTCCACCCAGTCACAGGGTACTATTTTGCTCCCATTTTGCTCCCAGTTTGTGGTATTAGTGCTCAATACATATTGCAAAACTATCATAACTTTCCTTGATGTTCTTCCAACGAGATGATTTCAAGAAGATAATGTTGTAAGCAATCACTAGTACATTACCGATGTTTCCAAATAAAAGGTCTACCACCGTCTAAACACGAGTGGGGAAGAAGAGCATTTGTATTACACTTGAACTCAAACTGTTTTTTGGCTTGGTACAAAATGGCTAGAACCCATCTCTATTTATACTACTCCATGGAAGACTAGTACAAAGGTATTTGTATACAAGATAAACTTTGAGGTAATTCTAGAATTACACATGTGAATATTTATACTACTCCATGGAAGACTCTAGTACAACGATATTTTCATCCGAATAAACTTTGAGGTAATTCTAGAATTACACATGTGACTAATTCTCACAAAAAAACTCTCAAGATTTCACAAAGATATTCTAGAGCTTCTAGAGCAAGATATTTTAGAGTTTCTAAAAACCAGATATTTATATCTTCTTCAATAATATCTTCCATCTTTGGTTTTGTTAATTGTAGTTTTGTAAATTGGACTTGTTTGGATTTAACTTCCTCGTGCCAAAATACTAAATTTAGTTTATCCTTCAACAACCTTAATCATAATTAATATACATTTAAAAAAAAAGATTCACCTAATTACACCGACAAACTATGCTTACATTTAAAAAAAAAAAGTTTTTAAGATACGAAATTTCAAGTCTCTCAACTAGGACCTATTACATTAAGGCTTTATGTTCCCTTTGTTAGGAAAATAAAAGTCAGGCAAAACACAATCGAAGTATGGTTCTTTCTTCTATACAAGTCCTACATTGAGGTTGAATTCCTATCAAAAGGTTTGAAAGATGCCATAATTAGATCAAATGGCTTAGATTAATGCATTTCAGGTTTCGCTTCTTGAAATAAGGTCCGACTTTTTCTCAATAAGTAATCATAGGATACATATCAAATTAGGATACCCATATAAATCGTAGGATACATGGTCGTATCGTAGGATTTCTATACAAAAATAATCCAAGGTGAGATACATATCGTTCTCCAAAGGAGCCAATACAAATCATAGGATATGTATCATGTATGATGTAGCGTAGGTTTTTAACAACTATGCATGAGAAGAGTATTAACCCACGAAATTTTCATCTTCAAAAAAGGAAGTAGCTTCCGTTAAGCACATAAAAGATAAACAAGGGATTAAAAGTTACTTAGGTACCAGTGCAAAGAGCGCGAAAGTTTTCTGCATGGAACACACAAAAAACAAATCAGTTGCTTACTTCCATAGTACTCCAAGTCAAGACATCAAAGATCAATTGTCTTAATGGTACAGTACCTGCAGTTTTGGGGACTGTTTTCCCAAAGAGACCCATGATGATACGGCCTGAAAACAAATTGAACGTGAGTATGGAATATAAAATGCTAAGGCAGCATCAATGAGAATCACAATTATTCATCACATGAAATACATGACTGATTGACTTCTGCTTCCACCGACTGGAAACCCCTAAAAAGAGGGAGAGTTAGCTAAAATCAATTTACAGATGACATGTTTTGGAATTCCGCCGGAATGAGTTCCTACAACAGATACTTAACATTATCTTTCTGACAAGTATCTTGTTTCGCATGGAAGCCTCGTGAAAGCCGAGTCATTTGATTCACAGCATTTGATGCATGTATGAGATCAGTTTGAGGATGGAATTAAGCTGAATGTCTCTTTGTATTAAAAAACTACCTCAAATGGTGTTTGAAATCTTTTTCTCATTTCCAATAATAAATCAATATTTGGTGTTGAGGACTCTACTGACAAGAAGAGCATGTCCTTAAGCGCAATACTTAATGTATTGCAATAAGCCCATTCCTAGCAATCACTACAAAAAAAAATAATAATAATAATAAATAAATAAATTACCAAGTGCTAATGTTAATGTATTGATTGGGGCAAAAAAGGTTATACTTGAACTTGCAAAGAAACATTAACCACCATGTGCAAACATGCAAGGAAAATCAAATGATATAGAGCATATTAATTCTCAATAAATTGGATTCAGGTGGTTTGGTACTCATGAGTACACTGTGAGCAATCCCCCTTAAGAGAATACGCCAGACACCAACTTGTACAACATATCAACCCACACTTCCAAATAATGATGTGAAACATAAAAGTTTCTCTTACCACAAATCAACTAAAACCAGTGGCACAGCCTAACCATGCCTTCAATGTCGAATTCTAGACCAAAGAGAGAGGGTGTCCAAGAGAGAAAACCACTTCCTCGCACTCGACATGCAGGGACAGGTACCCTGTTGTGTTTAGAGACACTCTCTTCTTAAGAAAGATTCTTCCCCCCTTCGCTATGAAGGTACTTCTCTGGGTAAGGATTATCCACTACATCCTTGAGAAAGGTAAAAGAAAACATTTGGCAACAATTTCTCCGTCAACAACCCCGGAGGACTCAACAAAACGAAATGTGAACCAATTAACTATCTTCAAATAGTTGCAATACACTCCTAGCTGGACTTTTATTGGTTCACAATTCTTATCCAATAAAAATTGGCAATAAAAATTGGCAGAGCATGATTTGCATGTTAGCGTCAATCCACAATCATTTCTTCGACAGTAATTATAAAAAGACATCCATCGCATTTAACATGACCCGAAAAGGGCTTGCTTCTACACAATGAGACTATAATCTTCTCATCGGCATGTGAAAACTTCCAAAAACAAGTGATGTAGACTTCAACTGACAAATAAACAGCGGTTGCAGCAAGATTACCCAAACAATGTCTTTAGTTCATTTTTCCAATGATGTAGAAACTAAGACCTATTGCGAAGATTTTGAACTTGTTCATTATTCGCTGTCATTGTTTATGTCATTCAACACAAAATTAAACCAAAATGAAGTAGAAGCTGAAAAGGTTAGGCATTTGCATATAAAAAATGTAAAACACAAAAAGCACTTTGATCTCCACATAATAAAGATAACAAAGGAGTACCAGCAGGCTTGCCACCAATCTTGACATCGAAGTAAACTTTGTGCGTTACTTCTTCTGAAGTGCCCTCAGCTTTATTTTCCTAATAAACAAAATAACTCAAATTCAAACTTCAAATGCACAATTACTACCCTATCATCAGTAAAATGAACTTAAATTTCAGTAATACAGTGATGTACCAAAATGGAATACGAGTGTAGTGAAGTAGAAGGTGACCTCGGTAGTGAGCTCGCCGCCGTTGACCTTGTGCTCCGACGAGACTACGTCATCACTCAACCGACTCTACAAACAAAACCAATTAATCCAAGAGAGATCTGAAAACTGTGGGATGAGAGTAGTTTTGAGTGTTTTGCCATAAAAAATCGGAACAATTATTGAATCAAATGAAACAGACGATGGGAATCAAATTGGTGAGTACCAGAATGATAACTACGGTTCCGACGAGAACCAGCATCCAGAGGAGGGCTAGCGGAAGCAACCTGTTTCTGTTGATCATCTTCCAAATTATGGTTTCTTGACCCTAGACTTGAGGGGTTCAAGGTCGGAGCTCCAGCAAGCGCCAATTCTGTTGTTGGGTTGGTCGAGGATGCGTTTGGGGGAAAAAAAAGAGAGTGGTATTTTGTTCCAATTATGTCCGTACATGTGGGTCGGGGACTGCATGTACCAAGAATTAGTCGAGACAAAATATTTCGGACACCATCGATCAGGAAAAAAAAATTTATGGATGCACATGAAACGTGATGTTGGCGAGCAAAATCGAGACTCAGCTCTATTTGTTAGAAATTGAGTTAAACTCGAGTTTGGATTTTAAACTTGTACAGTAAATGAGTCGAGCTCAATATTTTAAAACTCGACTCGATTTATACAGACTCAGCTAGTTTAAAAAAATTGAGCTCAAACGCTCCAAAACCTAACTCGGCTCGAGTCATAAATTAATTGGTTTGATCAAGCACTAACTGATATTGTATTGGGTTAGATTTTTTCGAAGTAAAACTCAATGTGAGTTCATTTTAAAGTGGGTAAGGTACTAAGATTCACTGGTTTTGTTAGTTGAGTGGACAAATAGAGTGGATAATGTTGACTTTGTTTTTTATTTTTTATTGTAATGAGATTTGTTGCATTAGTTATGGATGTTATATTTCTTAAGAATCTAAGATGACCTCGTATGAAAGAGCTACGAAAGGAACGACTACAATTGTCACTTGTCAGGGGACACGAAGTGTGCTCCCAAAGGCCAATAAGATGGTAGATCGGACCCTTTCACCAACAAATAATACTGGAATTATGCGTGATGGGGTACTGAACGATACAAACATAGAGAAATGCCATGGTCCCGTAATCTAGACTGAGAAATGCCTCATAAATTTTTGATTTATGTGGATTTCCAAATCACTGTGGGTTCCATACTCTCCGGCGAAAATTTATTTTCTTGTGTCACATTGGACTATGGGTAATTTTAAGGGAAGAAAATTATGGGTGTGTAATATTCCTCGCAACCCCAATCATGTTCCTTACCGCAAGGATGCCAACTTTTCCCAAGATTTTGAATCCTCAACTAGTGAGGCTAACTAAGGCCCCGTTTGTTAATCAGATTCAACCTTGGGATTGGACTAACAGTCCCTCCGGACTGTGAATCTCTTGTTTGGTAACACAAAATCCCTCCGGATTGTGAATCCCGTGGGATGAGCAAGCCTCCTAAATGGGGAATAGGGGGGATTGGTAATACCCCATGGACTTGGTATTCATAATCCCATCCTAAGTCTTACGAAGGAGAAAGACAAAACTGCCACCGGTAAAAAGATCACCACCTCCACTGGAGCAAAAGATCACCACCACCAACATAAAAATACAAACACAAAATATGTATGTGTATATGTGCAGATCAAGAGAGAGAGAGAGAGAGAAAGAGAGAGACCTTGATTATGAGCTCGGTTGGGTCAGAGTCATCGTCTTCGTCTTCGTAATGTCCGCCTGGTTGGGTTTTTCTGTGGGTGTGGTGTGGGTGGACTGAGAGGGAGAGGGAGAGAGGAAAAAAAAAAGTGGGGAAAAGGGGTGTGTGCTGGGTTTTTTACTTTTTCTCAGTGTTTTTTTTCTGTGTGCGTGTGTGTTGTTGGATGGGGTAAAAATGAAAATTTATACTATCAATCCAATTCTATCCCAAGTAAAACAAACATGATATGAATAATCTCATTATCTAATCACATCCCAAATAAACATACTCAGTACCAATTCCTTCTCATTAATAATCTCTTCTCATTACCAATTTCAATTATAATCTCTTCTCCTTACGAATCACAACTATCTATAACCTCTATCAAACGACGCCTGAGATAAAAATAATACACTTGACAGGCAACTGTCCCAAAATACCGGATGGAACTGGTGCAGTCAAAAAACTAGGAAGTCTCACTTGCAATTGTAAGTTTCGACCCAAGTTGCAAATCAACTTTTAACTTCAAACAAACCAAGGGAGGCGTTGAGTGAGAAGAAAAAGGGTAAATTATCGTTAACCCCCTCTAACTAAGCCTCGCGGGCACTTTGTCCCCTCTAACTTTTTTTTTGACACTTAACCACCTCTAACTAACTGAAATTCAAATAGTCATAATTTCAAACGATCATAATTTCTTCGTCCAAAATAAAAAACATGCAAATTATATATCAATTTCGAGGTCTTGAAGTCAGCTTTCTAATGACACCAAAATCACATTACGATTCAAAGTACACAGAAAGTTATGATCAAAACAGTTTTTCTGTCCACCAGCCTTTACTCTTTTGATTATAACTTTCTGTGTGCTTTGAATCGTGATGTGATTTTGGTGTCATTAGAAAGCTGACTTCAAGATCTCGAAATCGATATATAATTTGCATGTTTTCGATTTTGGACAAAGAAGTTATGACCGTTTGAAATTATAATCATTTGAATTTCAGTTAGTTAGAGGAGTTAAGTGCCAAAAAAAAAAGTTAGAGGGGGCAAAGTGCCCGCAAGACTTAGAGGGGGTTAACTATAATTTATCCGAAGAAAAAATAGGTTTCCTCGAGATCTGCTCTATTTACAAAACAATAATTCTACAACCACACCCATTTTGCACACCCAAATGCACACCCACACACTTATGTGTATGGGTGTGCATTTGGATGTGCAAATGGGTGTGGTCCTAGAACTACTCTTTACAAAAGATTTGGGGAGGTGTACGGAGGTGGTCTACTGGTCTTGTCTTTTATTCTAAAAAATAAATGGAAACGATACATGATAATGGTGAGTTGCCAAGCGACGAAGGGTATAGCTAGGTTAGGTAGGTGGACTCGGAATAAACTCGTTAGATTCAAAGCCCATTTTACAACTTGAATAAGTTTTTATTTTTTGTTCAATAATAAGATTTGTTCCACAAAATAAGAAGTAAATACTTATTTTTTGGTTAAGGCAATTTCAAGCTTAAAAATTATATGTTTACGCAAATAATTTTTCTATCAATATAGATCTTATTTGATAGATCTCATTAAAATCTTTAATACGGTGAAAAAAATTGAAAAATACATTTTCATTTACGTTATTTTTGAGTTTGAAAATGTGAAATAAGCTGCTTATTTGGATTTTGTGAAACAACCCTTCTTATTTTTCTTTGAAAAGTTCCAAAATAAGTACTTATTTTTTAAGAAGGTTTCTGGAACAGAGCCTCATGGTCCACTAATAAATCACCTTCGAAAGCAACAACCTCGTTTATATTCTACTGCAACATGTTTATGATTTGACAATTCATAATTTGGTTCTTAAATTGATTTATATATACAAACGACCTCCAAGGGGGACTCGGAATAGTAGACACGAGGACCGCTCGGCACAGCTAAGCACAGTACCAAATGATGAGGAACAGATCACTTATTTTTATACAAATTGGATCAAATCTCTTGCGTTGCCCGATCAATAAGGATTCAAGGAGACACCTTCAGAAATGATACATTGTTAAGAAATTCAAATCATCTTAAACCTCTCCACCACCGCACTCTTTTTTTCCCCAAGTATGCAGGGCATTCATGTACTTTATTACTCTCGACTCACCTAATCACTGGAGAGTTTGTGGCTAAAAATTCCGTTGGTCTTTTAGACTTGTTTTGCAAGAATCTTGTCAGAGCGCTTGGATCAACTATCCTGATTTCTGCACCATGGCCGATCTATGAACGACACGGAAAAGGGAAAGAAAAATCCCTTTAATTTAGACTTGGCACTTGTTTATGACCTCCACAACCATCAGATCACCCCTTGCACAAATATCGTACAGTAAAAATTTGTTTATCAGATCAAGCATCTTAGTTAAGAAGAGTTGGTGCTTGGAAATGGGAAAATTATTCAGGAATTTGGACCTGTCATGAAATAACCGGTCTCAATTAATCATTATTAGTTATTCGAAGAGAATGCAACCCGAACTTCTGCATTACTTGACTCATCTCATTCATTCACAAGTTCAAAAGATATGTTTTGGGAAAGTGAAAAAATATCTCAAATATCCTAAATATCTCATCGCCTGAAGCAGTAATCAATAATGGTAGAGGCCTATCACATAGAATCTTTAAGAGGTCATGCATGTGTGTGGCGGTATAGATTAACGATGTGAAATGAGTTAAATTATATGTGCTAGCACACGGGGCCATTATTTGGTTTCAATAAAAATGTAATCTCAAATCAAAATATTATTAGCGGTATAGACTTATCAACTATCTCTTGGATTCATATGTTTGACCAATTTTAGGTAACAAATTTGATTACACATAAATTGCATACAATGGATTATCCATTTGGTGTTTAGATAAATATTTTACAATTAAATAATGATAGGTTATATGATACAAAATATGAGATAGCTTATTGAATTTTTTCGTGCTTGTTAATTTTGTGTCAAATTTTTATATAGTGTATTTATTGCTTTGTCCCGACGAGAAAAATCGAAAAAGTAAAAACTTATGACTTCTACATAAGTAATTTTTAAAAATATTCAAGAAAAAATTCAAAAAGCATTCACAATAAAAAGTTATAATATATATTCATAGGGGACGGTTCTAGAGACAATACATTTAACAATACTTTTGACAATGCATTTTTTGAAATCCCGCATGGGACCTTCAAATAAATGATCGGAGCCGCTCAATGTATTTAAAACATGTTTTTAAGGGGTCCCGTAAAAAATTAACGCATTTGGATATCGGTAAGGGCTTGATCGGCTCATTTAGTTGATTCCTGTCAATTTTGATAGGATAAAATTGAATAAGCCAATCAAGCCCTTGTCGATATCCAAATGAGTTGATTTTTTACAGGAATCCTTAAAAATATGTTTTAAACAAATTGAACTGCTCCGATTATTCGCGTGGGGCTCCGAAAAATATATTGTCAAAAGTATTGTCAAATATGTTGTCTCTAGAACCGGCCCCATATTCATATATATATATATATATATTATAAAACAGAAGAGTGTGGGGACAAGTTGTTGGAACGGCTTAGATTCATTTGATTCAAAGGCTGTAGTGCATCCTCCCACTTCCCGATTAAGTGCCCATGGTTTTCACCTAAATCACACAACTACCATCCCCATCCAACTAGGATGCGTAGTGCCGTAGGCACGGGTTAACACTAGTAGAGAGAGAGAGAGAGAGAGAGAGAGAGAAATTTGGAATATATATATTTTTATCCTCGAGAAATTTGGAATTAAATGCTGCTACTGTTTTTCACACGGTTATCACACATGAGAAAGCAGGAAACAAATGGAACAAGAAAGCCATGAAAATTCCTAGAAATGGCGGGAATGAGAAACTAGTGAAACTGGAGACGGTAGTCAATCCAATAGGAGTAGTAAGTATTTTAAGGCATCGTCATTAACTTAAAGAAATTAATAAAAGAAAGGCACTCATAACGATTCATCTTCAAACAATCCTCCCCAAAAAAGGCTCACCCGAGGAAAGTCCCTCCCAAAGTCGAGGACGTAATTATCCTAATCGAATTTTCTCCCCCCCACCCCGTCATCTCCCTCCGGCGAACAAATCCCAACGCAACACAACACAACAAATATCAACACACCCAATACACGGAATCTTTTCTTTTGGTTATAAAGTTCCGCTTTCAGATCAATCGATATTCGATATATGCATTGGAGAGAGAGAGAGAGAGAGAGAGAGAGAGAGAGAGAGATTGACTTTTAGAGAGATAGACAAAGAGATTGACTTTTGGAGAGAGAGAGAGAAAATGAATGAAACGGGGAGTTTGAATTACAAGATGTTCGGATGCATAACGAGGAAGTTCAGGATCCACGACGCGGAGCCGCCGCCGGACGTGAAGGTGGCCTACGCCAAGTACGCGGGGAGTGGTGGGTCATCGGAGATGTCGGCCGATCAGTTCGTCCGGTTCCTGGCCGAGTTTCAGGGGGAGGAAGTCAGTAGCGTCTCCGACGCGGATCGAATCATCCACAATGTCCTCGATCGGCGACACCACCTCACCGCCAAGTCCACTCACCAAGGCCTCACTCTCGACGATTTCTTTCACTACCTCTTTTTCGACGATCTCAATGGCCCCATCCCCATCAAATCACAGGTCCTCTCTCTCTCTCTCTCATAGGGTATGATGCATGGTTGGACTTAAATATGGCCCTGAAAAGTGAGATTTGCAGATACGGGTTCATTTAGTTGACAATGGCCCTGGTAAAATTTCAGCAATTTAAATAGTATTTCAGTTTTTTTTTTTCGGAGCAGTTTTACTGCTTTCCAAGACACGAAATTGCATGGCTTTCGGTTCTATAGCAAAGAGATGTCCACGCTAAAATATCGGTACAACAACATTTGGTGCCAATAGTTAGTACTGTGCTATTCGTTTTTCGACATAAAGTGCTTGTCATAAATGGAATTGTGGAAGTATGTAGATGGCAAAGAGACTGAATTACAGAGTTCTTTTTTTTCCTTTTTAAAGTTTGCTCGATTGCCTATAACAAATACTTTAGGGATACAATCAACTGAATGAAGTGGATCAACGTAGTTGATCCCAAGTCATTGGCGTGAAGGTTTGTTGATTTGAGTTCCTTAACACTAGAAATCAATGGAGAAAGCCCATCCAAAATGTTTGAAAGGCGAGCATTTGGGGAGGTAATGAGGTAGTGCTTCTGCACCTTTTCTGTGGATCAGTGGCCTAGTAGAAAGCAGTAGACAATATCCATCTATTCTTGAACTCATGGTTTACGCAAAAGGGGAGGAGGACCATTTTTCTGCTCCTGTCACGGGGAATCAAAAGTAGTCGTCAGTTACTATGAGTCTATGAATATCGCTGTGACCATCATTTCCCTTTGATGAAGAAGCTCATTATCCTTTAGATTCTGGCTAATTCAGTGACTAGGTTTATTGGGATTTCAGCTTGTAGCTCTTCCTTGAAGTGTGGAATTGAGTTCTGCTTTACATCAATGTTACGTGCTTCTGACTTCTGAGTACTGAAACATTATTTTCTGTTATTATTTCTCATTCTGAAATTTGTATTATGTTTGTATTTTCGAGCTAGAGTGCCTTGACACTAGCTTGCAAAAGTTTAAATCCGCTATTGACAACTCGTGTCATTTCAGGTACACCATGACATGACTGCTCCGTTGCAGCATTATTTCATATATACAGGTCACAATTCGTACCTAACAGGAAACCAACTGAGCAGTGAGTGTAGCGTTGTACCAATCATAAAGGCTCTGCAAAGAGGTGTAAGGGTAATAGAGCTAGATTTGTGGCCAAATTCTGCAAAAGATGAAGTTCACGTTCTTCACGGACGGTATGAATTCATTCCAGATTGGTCCTTTTCTGAGTCAATCACCTACATACGTTTAAATAGTTGTGGTTGTGTTGTAAATACTTTCGTTGTATACCTGGTCAGGAATAGAATGTCATGGTAGATATCTGCTTAACCTTTATTGAAATTTCTAAACTTCATCAAGCTTTTCATAATTATTTGAAGGGAAGGTTTTCAGGACGTTGGTTTCTCTGTCATATGCAATTTTCCATACCAAATGTTGATTTTTCATGGGACACATCATAGAAGGCATTGTAACTTAGATTGAGAACTGATTCTTAGATGTCCTATTCTGAGAATTAATGACACACTCATGGTAACTTTGCCTTGCATCCTATTGCATTTGAAATATGGATTGTTAATTTGAGCTCATGAAGATAAACATAAACATAAACAAATTTCATGTACGTTTCATTTTCTTAAGTTCATTACCAAATGGTGTTAACGTTTGGAAAAATCTCAACTTCTGAATGAATCTAGGACCCTGACGACGCCTGTGTCACTGAACAAATGCTTGAAGGCCATCAAAGATTATGCTTTTGTTAAATCTCCATACCCTGTTATAATAACTTTGGAGGACCACCTTACAGCTGACCTTCAGGCTAAGGTTGCAGAGGTTAGCTTTCCCTCTACACCTCTTTTACTTTCACAATTCATAATTCCACCATAACTTTGGTGTAACCTAATTAAATCTCCCTCCAGATGGTCACGCAAACTTTTGGAGAACTGTTGTATTACCCTGAGTCCGGGTGCTTAGAAGAATTCCCTTCACCAGAAGACTTAAAATTTCGAATTATTCTTTCAACCAAACCACCAAAAGAATACCTTGAATCCAAGCCTTCAATGAGAAGAGAAAATGGCCCACAAAAAGAGAGGTATTCATCTGATGAAGCATCACTGGTAAAGGATTCAGAGGACCAAACAGCTGAGCCAGATCCTGACGACAAGGTGAACTCAAAACTAAATTTATTTCATCAGTTTATTTAGTTGAAATGAAAAAAAATTTATTGTGTTATGGGTTCTCAGTTACTTCCAAACCTTAGAATTTTATTATTGTTGGCAGAATGACACTGATCAGGATGACGAAGACAGTGATGGCTGTGAGTCGAAATCATGCCAGCTAGGAGCAGCTCAATACAAGCATCTAATTGCAATTCGAGCTGGGAAACCAAAGAATGGGTTGAGAGAGGCATTAAGGGGTGGACTTGATAAAGTTGAACGCCTTAGCTTGAGTGAAAAAGCACTTCAAAGGGCAGCTACAAATTATGGAACTGATCTTGTGAGGTAGCCACAATGCTGTATTTGCTTAACTCCAAGAACTAAGTTCAAATGTTAAACTTTTCTGCTTAAGTGGGCGAGTGGAATGCTGATGTGTTTCTTTTTTATTACTATTATTTTGATATTCTCCTTTTGCCTTCATAGGTTCACACAGAAGAATATTCTGAGGGTATATCCAAAGGGGAGCCGGGTCACCTCCTCAAATTTCAAGCCACTTATTGCATGGATGCATGGAGCTCAGATGGTCGCAGTTAATATGCAGGTTGGTTTCAAGGTTCTGTGTTAATTGTTGATACAAGATGTGCAAAAAAATAAAATGGTAAAACTGTAAGAGAGGCAGAAAGTACCAGACATGGAGTCTGTTCTCTCAAGTACTAAAACGAAAAATCAGGCTCACTGTTAAAATCTAACTTGCTGACTGCATGTCAAATTTGTGGAGTATGTGCACTGCCTATAGATGTTCTATGTGCTCTATGCACTAACCAACCTCGGTTGTGCAGTCCTATGTTACCGGGGAACTCTACTACCCTAGCGAATTATGTTTTGGTACGAACGTTCCAAAACACGGTACCCTACCGTTCCAAAACGGTAAATTTATGCCTTGTTTGGTTTGGTTTGGTTTTTAGAAAAAAAAATTCCAACTCAAAAAATACTCATTACCCCAACTTCCAATCATTACTCTCCACTTATTACCCCTATCTCCAATTATTATTCTCATTTCTCTCTCTATCTCTCTCCACTCATAACCCCATAAAAATTTCTCAAAAACTCATCCAAACACAGCATTAGCGATCCGAAGCGATCCCCAAATTGTCAACTTATAATGGTAAAAATAGAGAGAGAATGGAATTTCAGGGGGAGAAAGTGTAAAAAGTTCAGTCTTTATACTCCTAGAAATGTGTTTTGTATGAATAATTTGAAAAACAATGTTTAGTTGCACTGATGTTTATCGCTTGGAAGAGTAAGTTCTAGTTTGGTTATCTATAGAAGCCTACCCCTAGTGTTCCACAATTTAAGCATGTGGCGTACCGTGATCCCGTTCCTCGTACCGGAACGATCCGCTTTCCCGGTAACATAGGTGCAGTCATACTCGTTAGGCGAGGTAACTGAGGTTACTTTCCGCTCTCAAGGCCTTTCTAAGCTCCTGGGTTTGTCCAAAACTTTAGTATTTTACTCTAATTCATCAGATAAAAGCCCTTAAGTTGGATTACTTTGCAGTGGCTTGAGATTAAAGTGGTGTGGGTGCCATATCCTATATTAATCATCACCTTTTATTTCCAACTCTATGATTCCCCTCTCTCTTCCCTCGTACATGTAAATAGTTGAAAACCACAATACAAAATGAGTTAATAGCTTTTGTTGTTTCATTGAGAATAGGGATATGGAAAATCACTCTACTATCAGCACGGGATGTTCAGATCCAATGGAGGGTGTGGTTATGTGAAGAAACCTGATTTTCTCATGATGAGAGGTCCGAGTAATGAGGTATTTGATCCTAAAACAGCACTGCTGGTGAAGAAAACTTTAAAGGTTAGTGTCTCGAAATGGCTTGATAGTGAATTATCATTTGTCCGGTGATATATTTGAGAGTATTCAAGTACTCGTCTTTCTTAACAGGTAAGAGTATATATGGGGGATGGATGGCGTCTGGATTTTAGTCCTACACACTTTGACACGTACTCACCCCCAGACTTCTACACAAAGGTTAGTAGGGTTACATTCTGTTTTTGTTGTCTAAATGACACAATTCTGGTCAATAGTTGGTAGTTCTTGCTATGTGCACTTCAAAAAATCTCTATTGAAATCTGCACATCTCTTATTTACTAGATACTGCTGGTTTGACAATCTATTACTTGATTGATTTACATTTATTTAGCAAGTACAGTTTTGGAAGTTCCATCCATTTCCAATATTTATGTGGAAACAACTTCTTGTGTTAGCATGTAACTTCAGAAACTATGCTATTCAGATTTGTCCACTTTCTTACATAAATTCCACGTAAAGTTTTCCATAATGGTGTTACACATAATGAAAGCCCAATAATATTAGGACTAGAACTATCATGATTCTCACAATACATAAACATAATGTGGAAAAACATTAGCATAATTGACATACCTGGATTCATTAGATAGAACCATGTTGGATCCAAGAGTTACTTGAACTCTTTGGAGAAAGAAGATTTTTCTTTGTTAACCATTAAACACTTTTAGATTAGACTCACTCAAAGAGATGGGGAAAGCCTGAGGAAAAAACACTCAAGGTCAGGGAGAGGACCTCTTCCCTATATATACAATTACACTCATCTACCCATCAATAATGAGAGTAAATAAATGTGTTGCAGCTCATCCCTCGCGCATTTGGATCTCACCGACACATTAGGATGAGAATGGAGATAGGTTGCACTGGCAACCCACTTTACATTCATTATCACGTGGGTCATAGAAGATAATGCTTACATTTCATACATAAATGTTTCAGTTAAAGCCAAGAAATACGTATCATTCTACGTTCGATCTGTTTTGCAGGTTTATGTCGTAGGAGTGCCAGCAGATTCAGTCAAGAAGAAAACGAGGGTGATTGAGGATGA
Organism: Rhododendron kiyosumense; assembly: GCA_019656275.1. NCBI lineage: Eukaryota > Viridiplantae > Streptophyta > Magnoliopsida > Ericales > Ericaceae > Rhododendron > Rhododendron kiyosumense. The sequence goes on from BPLS01000585.1 coordinate 311,988, forward strand.
CTGGGCTCCTGTTTGGGATGAAGAGTTCACATTCCCGTTGACGGTTCCAGAGCTGGCTCTGCTTCGAATTGAAGTCAGAGAATATGACAAGACGGAGAAGGATGATTTCGGTGGGCAGACATGTTTGCCTGTCTCGGAGCTGAGACCCGGGATCCGAGCAGTCCCTCTCTGCGACGAGAAGGGGGAGAAATATAAATCAGTAAAGCTTCTTATGAGGTTTCAGTTTGTATGAGTTTCGAGACTTTTTTTTCTGTTCTTCTCATACACACACGCTTGAGCTCGTTACTAGATTGTGTACTAGGGTTGCTGTCTTGTAATTTGGTGTAAAACAGTAAAAGATGAAGAGGAAATAAAGGAAGTTGATGGATGAAGATGATTATTGTACTGTCGCCCAGTTTGCTCTTTTGTACTGTAAATTTGAACTATGGTGAGCAAATATGCAGTTTTGGAGTATTATTAGTTCCCATCCACAAAGGTGATTTTCTATGACCCAAGCCATGATTCATGAAGTACATTTCGGCTAGACTTCAATGAAGTGAAGTAAAGTGGCATTTGGAAAAACAGTTAAAAACTGAAAACCATTTTGAACAATGTTTTTTGCTAGACCATTTTCAGTAACTGGATTTGTTTGGTAAACCACTACCAATTTCACGAGGTCAGCTCCCCTCCATACCTTAATCCACTATCTCCTTCCTACTCTTTTTAGCGGCCTCATCTCAAATCCACATTAATAATCCAAACTGTTGATCTCAAACACTACGCAAAGAAAAACATTTATGTGAAAGATAACTTTTTTGGGGTAAGATAATTCTATTACAAACAAACTGCACCAAAAATAAGGCATAGGGAGTATCCATGAGAACCCAAGCTACAAAACAAGGTCTTAAACCCCAAATTAACACAATCATCTTGATTGGATATCAATAGTTTTGTGAATGAATTGTATGAAATAAACGACAAAAATACTATTTTAACTTAAATTGAACAATTTGTACAACTTATTCACATATTCATCAATATCAATGAAGCTGATTTTTTACAATAATGTTCTTTTGTCCGTAATATTTGAGATAACGGTTTTGATCATTAAAGTGAGCTTGGTCTGGACCCGCGAAAAGGGAGTATGGTGCATTAAGGTATGAAAGGAAGCTAATCCCTTCCATGTACCACATTGAGAGGAGTTAGCACCAAATGCTAACCACGAGTCACTCGCTAAGCACAACTTTAGGTATATAACAAGTTGAATTACGTGCGAAATGATTAAAAGTATCTTAAAATTTCAACTATTCAATATTATATGCATCTTAACATTATAAAGTTCTATGGTTGTACGTTAGCCCGATTAACACGAGAAGAAAAACAACTGGAGGCCGTGGTTGTTATCACCATTGAACAAAAATTATATGCATCTCTTTTAAGGGTCTATCAAGAAAAGTTGTGTAATTTTCAGATAAAACAATGACATAATTTTGTGCATAACTCAAAATTTTTTTTTTGCAGCAATTCAAAAAATTAAGTGAATTCTTTAATTTCGTATTTTGGGAAATTAAAAGATTTACCAAATACTATAATTTAATTGTATTTAACAATTATTCAATAATTTTTGTTTGATGAAGCACAAAATAACAGGAGTTGAAAGGAACATTAGAATGGAAATTATGCGCGTAGAGTAGACAGTTTGAAAACGCTAAACTCCTACAAAACACAAACCCAAACCGAAAAAAACACTTCTACGAAATCCCCAAAATGTCCTCACCAACCCGCTCCCCACCAGACTCCGACGCCGACTCCGACACCTCCAGCCCCACCTCCTCCTCCTCCTCCTCTCTCCGCCACCCCGACCTCTCCTCCGCCATCTTCCGCTCCTACACCGACCACTTCTCCCCCGACCTCTCCAAGATCCAATCCTTCCTAACCTCCTCCCGCTCCGGCGCCCTCTCCTGCCTCATCTGCCTCGACCCCATCCGCCCCTCGCACCCCACCTGGTCCTGCCTCTCCGGCTGCCACGCCGTCTTCCACCTCCCCTGCATCCAATCCTGGGCCCGCCAGTCCTCGGACCTCTCCTCCTCCCGCGCCGCCTCCCGCCTCCCCATCTCCGCCTCCAAAGCCGACGAGATCTCCCTCTGGAGCTGCCCCAAATGCCGCCTCGACTACCCCAAAACCCTAATCCCCAGGACCTACCTCTGCTTCTGCGGCAAATTGGAGAACCCCCCGCACGATCCCTGGATCTTGCCCCACTCGTGCGGGGAGATTTGTAACCGGAGCTTAAAGCGCAATTGCGGGCATCACTGTCTCCTTTTGTGCCACCCCGGCCCCTGCCCGTCCTGCCCGAAGCTCGTGAAATCGCGGTGCTTCTGCGGGGGCCTGGAGGACGTCAGGCGGTGCGGATTCAAGGATTTCTCCTGCAATGGGGTCTGTGGTAAGTTACTGGATTGCGAGAAACACCGGTGTGGGGAGATTTGCCACGAGGGTGGGTGCCCGCCTTGTAAGGCTAAGGGTGTTTATAGGTGCCAATGTGGGCGGTTCAAGGAGGAGAGGGAGTGTTGTGATAGGGATTTCCGGTGTGGGGATCCGTGTGGGGAAATGCTCGGGTGCGGGAAACATTTTTGCGGGAGAGGGTGTCATGTGGGGGAATGTGGGGAGTGCCCGCTCCAGGGGAAGCGGGGCTGCCCTTGCGGGAAGAGAGTTTATGAAGGGATGGCTTGTGATGTTTTGGTGCCCCTTTGTGGGGCAACTTGTGGTAAGATGTTGAGTTGCGGTTATCACAGGTGCCCAGAGAGGTGCCACCGGGGACCCTGCGTGGAGACGTGCAGAGTTGTGGTTGTCAAGTCATGCCGGTGTGGGAGCTTGAAGAAAGAGGTAAGAACCCTAGCCACTGTACGGATATTTCGATCACTTTGAGTTGTGAACAAATCCTTGTATTGTGTTTATGCCTAGAGATAGTAGGAATCGAACACTCTGAATTGAATATAGAATAGGTTCCTTGTTGTCAAGATTTGGCCTGTGAGAGGAAGTGCCAGACGTTGCGGGATTGTGGACGCCATGCTTGTAAGCGGCGCTGCTGTGATGGGGACTGTCCGCCTTGCTCAGAGGTGTGTCTCACTTTTCAGTCATATTTTTTGTTCTCCATTTGACAATTTTACAGCTCTGCTGATTTTGTAAGTGTCAGGTTTGTGACAGGAGACTTCGGTGTAAGAACCATAAATGTCCTGCTCCATGCCACAGGTATGTCGTACTGTTTTATTTTTGTAGCACGTAAGAAAAAGGTTCCTTGCCTGCTTATTAGTTATTACAACAAGAGTGATACATGCACCAATATTTTTGCTACATTCTTTGTATTGGAAACCATTGTGGGGATTTTTAAAACTAATATTCCCTGTTTCCTTATTATTGAAGTCCTGTAATCCCTCTCCTTGCCAACTTCTTGTTGGTGATATTCCTGTCTTTATTATTGTTATTTGCTTTTCACATTTTATTTTAATACGAGACTGGAGCCCTGTGCACTTTTAAGGGTGTGATTTGTCTATGTCTCAACCATCTCAGCTTCCACTGAGTCTTTAGTCTGTTGGCTGTAGTGGACTGTGGATGGGTTGTGGAGATATCTCGCAAATATGCTCATCTGAAGTTACTACAGCAATTTTTTTGGCGCCATGAAGGGGTGATTCATCTAGATATGAGATATCTGTTAGCTTACCTGTAGCTTTAGAATTTGATGTTTGTTTGTGTACACACAGCTTTAGAATTTGAAGTTTAACAAGTGATACAATAGTTTTAGAAAACTTTTGGAAATTGGATTATTGACACCATTGTAAGTTTCTGAATAGTATGTAAAGCAACATATGATAATAAGGACGAAACTTTTCTTGTAGAGGTGCATGTTCTCCTTGCCCATTGATGGTGACAATTTCATGTGCATGTGGGGAGACACACTTTGAGGTGAGAGCTTGGTCACTACAGTTTCTGTAATTCACTCTTCATAGTTTTGATGAAGTACTTGCATCCCCTTTGTAAATTGGATGTTGTGCAGATTGGCAAAATCTTTTTGTTAAAATTAGAATGAACTTGACCCATGAACTTCTCTTCCTTGTCAGTCTCGGTGATTTCAGGCATTGCTTTACTTGCTTTCCAAAACTTTGCTAATATGGCAAGTTGAACTTATGGCCATGCCATCTACTTGAGTTGCCAAGTTTTTTGTTCTTTACAAACTCACCATTCATAAACTGAAACAATTCCATGAATTTGAGAACAAATCTTGAGTTCATAAGTGGAGTTGGATTAGAAAATTCCTCTTGCAAACTGAATGATGGAGTAGGAGCATATAAAGCACGCATAATCTTGGACTTTTGCTTTACACCTCGGAAAATAGTTAGGAAACCTCGAATACTAATTAGGTGATTTTCGTGAAAAGCTATTCACTCACTGATTAATAATCTTTGAAACAAATAGTTAGTTTGGAAAACACCCATACAACCTTGCTGGCCAATCCAACAGCATAGAATTCAGTGAAATGACTTTCAAAAGATGAGCAGATTATCTGCGTATAGAGCCTGAACACCTTGCTTGGTGTCTGCATATAGAACCATGACTCTAAACTTTACCTTGGTGGTTTGGAATATTGGGTTCCCGTTCCCAGTTAAGTTTTCAAGCTAAGTTTTGCTACTAGGCATTCACAGTTCTATTGCTCTTTGTTTAGAAATGCTTTTCTCGTTATTGTATCAGGTTCCTTGTGGTATTGAAATGGAACAGAAGCCCCCTAAATGTCCCAAACCATGCCGTGTAACTCCTTTATGCAGGCACGGGTCAAATTGCAAGGTAGTGTTGGCTAATCCTACTTGGTGTCCGCATAGTTTTCTTTTTCATATTCTAGTTTCTGAGACTTTTTTATATAGAAAAATGCTACTGCGAATGCAAAAAAAAAAAGAAGTTCTAAAGTCACTAAATTTGGAATTATTTGCGTTGATTCACGCTTGTATATATATATTTTCCCGGTTCTTGTACTTACATGTATGTAATCCTAACTCTCATTTGCTGTGGCTAAACGTATGAGGTTGATAAGTTGAGGTCCCTTACAGCCCCTTTGGATGATGAGAAAGGATGAGATAAGAAAGGGAAGCCCTTTCTCACCATATCTCTACCATTTTCGGTGAGATTGGGTGAGAAAGGGGAAGGGCCAATCAATTTTTTTTTTTTTTTTGTACTTTTCTCTCCATTGTCACCAAAATACTCAATCCAATTGAGTGATTTGATGAGAATCCATAACCCTTTATTTTTTTTCTCTCATGAAATTCCTCCGTCCAAAGGGGCTGTGAGTCCTTGACTTGTTGACAGACTGGTGGTTTTATATGTTGGTTTTAGCATTTTTACTGGGCTATCTATTGAGTCCTCTTTATTTGATATTTTTATCACTATCAAGTTTTTTGAGTCCTCTTTGTATATGTAGTGTTTATAGGTGAGGACATTTTTTTAGCACTCGTGGCATAATTTACAGCATCATTTTGGTTAAGATGTTATCTCAGCAGCGACTCTCATTTCTTCTTTTCCCAGCCTCATAAATGCCATTACGGAGCTTGCCCCCCATGTCGGCTAATCTGTGAAGAAGAATATCCTTGCGGCCACAAGTGCAAACTAAGGTCATTATTAGTAAAATTTCTCTGCCAGTGTATACTGTTCATCAGCTTCTTAACTTCTATTCTTCTTTCGTTTCTTGGGTAAAACTGTTCTTCATTCTCATCTTTCACATTTAGGTGTCATGGCCCAAAACCTCCAGCTAATCCAGAATTCACATTGAAACCAAAGAAAAAGAAGTCGAATCAGCATAGTGACTGTACACCTGGCTTGCCATGTCCCCCTTGCCCTGAACTAGTGTGGAGGCCATGTGTTGGTGAACACATAGCAGCAGAGAGGATGGTTGATTTCAAATCTTTCCACAAGCTGCTTTTTATGAACATTTCAACTTGCTTACTTTGTTTTCTTCGTTTTGAGGTGTGATACCTCATTTTCTATTGTTCATGTTTATATCGTAATCCTTTCTGCCTCCTTACAGATGATTTGCTCGCATAAAGCAGAATTTTCATGCGACAATTTGTGTGGCAATCCTCTTCCTTGTGGGAATCATTATTGTACAAAAACTTGTCATGCCTTGAAGAGGCGGTCTTCATCATTGGGTTGGCATGAAAGAGGCGAATCCTGTGAATATTGTGATCTTCCTTGCCAAAAGGTTAGGGTCTGCGTGGCTTTCAACTGCTGCTTAAGTAGTGTGGCCGTGTGGGTATTTATGTTGTAGATTTAACTCATTGTGGCAATGATATTTCTGCTTATCTTACAAGAAATATTTTTCTGCTGCAATTCTTTTTCATGTGATATTCTTAGGTTGTCTTTTTATTCAGGAGAGACAACCAACATGTCCACATCCTTGCCCCCAGCCATGTCATGCTGGTGAATGTCCGCCTTGCAAAGTTTTGATAAAAAGATCATGTCACTGTGGTTCCATGGTTCATGTTTTTGAGTGCCTATACTACAACAGCTTGGCCGAAAAAGAACAGATTGCTGTTCGTTCTTGTGGAGGGCCTTGCCATCGGTATCCATGCTTTTTCTGCTCTTTTTTTTTTTTTTTTTTTTTTGTCTTCTCACCTTTTTCTCTATCTTCGGATCTTTTGGTATCCCCACTGTCCACCAAAGCAGGAAAGCTTATAATAACATATCTCCGGCCTTGTGGTATCCCTAATAAATCAGAAAAGTTTATTTTATCAAGTAGATACAGCCAGCTGAATAGAAAGCACAGAAGACTCTTACGGTCAAATTATAATGAGGTTACTCTTTGATTTTTTTTTTTTTTTTTTTGTTGGCATGCAGAAAATTACCTTATTGTACACATCTATGCCCGGAGATATGTCATCCTGGTCAATGCCCTGCACCTGAGAAGTGCTCTAAAAAGGTAATATTTACTGTATCATGATAGTGCTTAATTCTGGTGTAAGTAGTCATTATAGTTATGTATATGTTTACTTTGAAATCTTTCTTCTGTTTTTCAAGAATATAATTTCCAACAGAAACAAAATTTTTGCTTTAGTGTTCACAACTCCACATGTATCAATAGAAGTACTAACACGTATTAAAGAAGCCTTAATCTCATCCCACAGTGGAGTAAAGACTAGAAAGCAGCTTCTGAGCTCCTTCATAATCTCGAATTGTTAAGATAGGATCACAAAAGTTACCATAAAAAAGGATGGCACAATAATAAAATAGCCTAACCTTACCAATGGGGTAACGTGTTGTTGACAGAGGAAAATTCTAAAACACATGGTCAGTTGGTCACTGATGTTGGAAGGTATCCAGAAAGTAGCAAATTAAGTTTCCATTTTGTTAGCTCATACAACTGACAGATAATACATGTTTCAGATTCTCTGTAAGCAGTATATTTCTCAGTTCATTTCTTAGAAAAATTAGCTCTGAACTATTAACTTGAACTTTTTCGGGGTGCCAGTTGTGATTTTGACACTGTTATAGCAACTCTTAATTCTCATTTGCCAAACCAAAGAATAACATTTCTACAACAACAGTAATAACATACCCCATCTAATCCCCGATCATTGGGTGTATCGGTGGGGGAGGATTGGAGATAAACCTAATCTTCGGCAATATATGCACTAAGTGGCTCTCAGAATACCACTACCACTAAAACAGTGCCCCCCCTACACCTCTAAGAACCGAGGAGCTAAAGGGACATTTTGTTGCGGAGCCATGCCCCCAAATCAAAACTGAAAGGCATCAAAGAGGGCAGGCCTAGAGACCCAAATCAATTTCTGTGCACATTACCATGCTTCGTTCATTCATAGTCCAGAGCACTGGAAAGCACAAACAAAGAATAACATTTCTACTGTACCTTTTTTTAAGCATATAATTGCCTATAAAGCAATATAGCAGATATAGATGCCTCATCTGGTTGACTTTTTTGGGATTATATGTAGAACATAACAATGTCACCTACCCGCCTCTGACTAATTTAAAAACTTCATATCCATCTTCTTAAAGGTTACTGTTCGTTGTGGATGTCAAACCTTGAAAAAGGAATGGTTGTGTCGAGATGTTCAAGCAGCCTATCGGGGTGCTGGAAGTGATCCTAAAGATGTATCTAAAAGTCAATATGGATTGGGACTACTTCCTTGTAATACTGGTTGCGGGAGTAAAGTACAGGTCGCGGTTACAGATTTGCAACAACGCAAATCTCCAGTTTCAGAGGTAATCCACATATACCAATGATTGAGATCCACTTATTTTGTGAGCATTTAGCACAATAAGATGATAACACTCTGAAAGGGTACCCCTCTGATCTGCATCCGCTCTTTGAAATACAAAATCCAGTGCCTATTGATTTAATGCTTTTGAAGAATAAGAATGCCATCTTCAAGAAATAGAATGCATCGTAAACTACTTGAACAGCTTCTTAAATCTGATTTTGTTGAGTCGTATTTTATCATGTTACAGTAGAGTCAGAAAAATTACTTGGAACTGAGGTGCAATGGAACTTTCCATGAAAGCTGCCTAACTTCAAACTTTTTGGGAAGGACAAATATCTATGAATAGTTCCTGTAATATGAGATAGGCTCAGCACGAACACCGTAAGAAGTGCATATACTTGTACTTTCCTGAATTGCTCTTTAAATTCTGGGGACAACTTGATGTAGCCTGTGTTCCCATTGGCTGAAAAAGCTTGATATCCCAATGAGGACAGCTGCATGCAGAAAAATTCTCTCAATGGGCTTTTTGCAGCTGCTTGTGTACAAGAAGAAATAAGGTTTCAGTTAGTGTCCCTGGTAAAGTTTCTTGGTAAATAGTATCAGAGACATCGACTGAATCATGCAGTCATTGATGTTTTGAGGCTTGATGAGTTATGCAATGTCGGTTCCTATTGTGTTAACCTGTAGCGTTTGAACGAAAAGAAGAGGAACCTGCCTGCAAAATGTAGGAATTCTTGAAAGCAAACTTGCTTTTTTTTGTTTTGTTTCGAGCTTTGGTTCTCTTAGAGGCTGGTGATGCAAGCCTGTGACTCATGAAGCCTCAAAAGCCCATGAGCCCATGACTCAACTTTCTTGGTTTGCTATGCAGACCAGAGGCTGGGTGGGCTTTGTGCACGTGTTTGTCTATCATGTTGTCTATCGGTGCCGTGTACTTACTTTCTGGATTGTATAACTTGCACTTGCCAATGTTGAGGATGTGGAGATGATATGCATTTACTTTTGTGCATTGACGCATACTTGAGAGAGACTGAGGTTAAATTATTGTCAACCAGCACAGCTTGGGGTTGGAGGAAGTGGAAATTGCTGTGTTACATTGGAAATTAATAATTATTTACTTTGCCTTGGCTTTCTATTGGTTTATGAACCCACTGAGCTAATTGAAGCTCTTTATTAGTGAATCCATTCACTGAGTTGAGCTAAACTAAATTTTCATGTATATTCTTTCTCTTAGAATAAGGAGCCTGATGCTGAAAATTATGTACCCAAACGGAGAAAGAGACGTGATCGGATGAACGAATCGAAGCAAATTTCGACACTTCAGGTTTTCTTCTTCCTCTTCTTTAACAGTTCAAGTAAGCATTGATCTATGTTGCTTTATTTGCATAACGGAAACTACTCATTTGAACAGAAAATCACCACTGCTGTGCGGAGGACTGTTCTATTTGTTACCCTTCTGTTGGCTCTAGCTGCAGCAATGTATTATGGTTACAAGGGTCTCTTGTGGCTCTCCGACTGGATGAATGAAGCTGAAGTACAAAGACAAAGAAGAAGGAACCCCCGGATCTGACTAAATATCTCAATGCATACTTCAAATCGGAATTGACATGGAGGTCAGTTCATTTAACTTTCTTTGCGGCGGCTTGGGCGGTCCCTCTTCCAATAAATTATCGAGAAGAAGCTTGAAACATTAGTCTGAATTTTGGATTTATTTTTTGATCGCCTAGTCTCCATGGAAACTTGAAAGCATTGTATTTTGACTTCTGTAACAAATTAAATAGGGGAAAGCTATGGTACACATGATATACCGTATGTCTAAATTACGACAATTTGTGATTTTCATTATGCCGATTTTTGATTTTCTAATGCATATTTATGGTGCTAGTTACGACTTGTACTTTAAAATTTACCTGTTGAACAAGTCATTAGTAGGTTATCTATAATTAAAAAATATTGTTATTATTTAACCATAATTATTCATACCAAAATCCATAATATTTGTATCCCAATCAAATATATGCGTACAATATCAAAAATTAAATAATGTTACCCATAAATGTTATGACAACACCATAAATTGTTATTATCTTACCACAATGAGTCGTACCAAAATTTGTTTGACTTGTATGATATTTCGTAACAAAATCAAATATTGTCGTATCAAAATCAATAATTGTTATACCCAAGCCAAAAATATTAGTAAAATACCACAAATTTTATAAAATAACCACAATTGTTATGACAATACCTAAAATTGTCATTTTCTTACCACAACATGTCGTATCAAAAGAAAAGAAATGTAAATACCACAAATTATGTAACAAATCAGAATTGTTATGATAATACCATAAATTGGCGTTTTCTTACCACAATGTGTCGTACCAAAGGAAATTGATTAAAATATTTCATAATAAGACATGTCTAAAATACTACAAATTCAATAATATAACCAAATTTGTTATGACAACACCATAAATTGACGCTGTCATACCCATAACGTGTCGTATAAAAAAATTTCAATTAGCTTGTTCAGTTAACGATAGTTATAATCGGTAAAATACCATACCATAATTAAATAATATAACCACAATTGTTATTATAAAATCATAAAGTGGCATTACCTCACCACAACTTGTTGTATATTTTTTTTTGTGATGATATATACTCCATAACAAAATAAAAATGTCGTAAAAAATCCACAATAGTTATACCGAAGCAAAATATATACGTAAATTAAATACCAAATATTGAATAAAATAATCACAAATATTATAACAATACCATAGATTGTCGTTGCCTTAGCACAATGTGTTGTACGAAACTTAACCTAATTTTTTTCAATTCCCACCACATAATTTTTTCAAATTTTGAAATTTTCCACCATATTATCTTAATTTTCAATTCCCTCCACACTATTTTTTCAAATTTTAATTTTTCTTACACAATACCTCAATAATTTAAACTAAAAATGAAGTTCTCGCACAAAATTTTCCTCAATGAAATTCACCAAAAAATAAGTACTATATCCAAATTTTCGAAAACAACTACAATTGCCTCTCAAAATATTAGTCTAAATCAAATTCTTTCTCTACAAAATTTAATTCAAAATATCAAAATTCCTTCGTGGAAAATGAGATGTCACTAAAAATAATAATTATCCAATTGTCTCAATTACATACAATTTTGATACTAAAATGGAGTACAAAAAAATAAGTGTGAATATCAAAAAATAGAGTGTGAAAATTAATCCCCTTTTTGTAATTGGTGAAATTAATTATATTACTACCCAATCTTATCAATATTTAGGGCGGTGCACTTAACAATGGCACTATATATTTGACACGTGGATCAGTGCCAAACCTTCACGCTATATACATACCAATCCAAATTTAATGGTGGTCCCTGGAACTAGGTTGTGGAAGTACAATTTAAATAATTTTGTAAATTTATTGTCATTATACTTTCTTTCAAAAAAATTATTATAGTCGACATATTGATTTACATCAATGACATAAGCTATAATATGATCTACAAGTGCAAACCCAGCACTAAGACGGAGGCATTTGAGGCCACTGTCTTCTCAAATTTTGAATCGGGAAATAGGGCCCCTACGAACAAGAAAGTATTATATAATTAATAACTTTTAGAATTACAAATTCTCAATTGTATACCATAGTGATAAGGTGTAGGAGTTTGGACATTTATCTAAAGTATCTGCAAGGGTTCAAGTCTTGCACCCTTCATTCCTATTTTTTTTTTAAAAGAATGTTGTTATTTTTTAGGATAAATTAGTTAGTCATTGAAGTTTCATACTTCAACAAATCTTGTCGTTCAATTTCAATACAACATTAAAATCTAATAATGCACCATCTTTTAAAAGAATGTTGTTATTTTTTAGGATAAATTAGTAAGTCATTGAAGTTTCATACTTCAACAAATCTTGTCGTTCAATTTCAATACAACATTAAAATCTAATAATGCACCATCTAAGCCCCATGTAAGGTGTTTTTTTTATTTATTTATCAAAATCGTCTATCTTTTACAATTTACATAATATCAATTAGGTCATTCGTACTAAAAATGAAGTTGATGGCTTATAACTAGACACTTAATTGAATGGAAAATATCATTCTATTATTCAATCTGCATGTCAATGATGGAGCTTCCTAAACTTGATCGAGGCAAAAATTTATGTAGGTGACTCAATCAACAAACATAAAAAATTCAATGGATTTAATTGTCATTATTGTGTCACGATTGCATGGCTACCTTACATTCAATTACAACAGAGGACTAGGTTTCATATCAAATATAAATTGAATGTACAATCTAAATGTCGTTAGTGAGTGTATTTTTAGAATGATCGATCAGGGCTGTTAGGATGTCAAGTTATGCGATATTTAATTTGTAATATTTTAGACATGTATCTTGCTTGAGTATAATAATTATTGATTATGCTACGATATATTTTGGTCTTGTATCTAGTATCTTTTGATCAATTTCTTTTGGTACGACATATTGTGGAAAGAAAGTGCCAATTTTTTGTGTTGTCATAACAATTGTGGTTATATTATATAATTTGTAGTGTTTTACATACGAGGGAGAGGGAGAGAAAGTCAAAAAGGAGAGAACAACCTGTTACCTGCTAAGCCCTTTTTTTATTTTATTAATTGATTTAATAAATGGGTGGTCCGGATTATTCCCTTTGAAATCCAATGGTTTAAAATCATGGTACGTACGGTACACCCCCTAATAAGGGGTGTGTACCATAGGACTACCCAATTAAATATACCTTCTGGAGTCAGGGAAGAGCGATCTAAAAATCAAAAAAAAAGTTCAATTTGGGACCACTGCATTTTAGAAGAACTTGATGCTTCAACCATTGAGTTAGTTGGGATGATTAGAGATGTGTCAGCGTGGAGGAATTATGGTTTGCGCTTTAGAGTTAAGCTTCAGTGGTGCTGTGTGCATTTATTTATGAACTACTTAAACCCCAATAACATTGATTAAAGAAGTGTCCATCCATTTCAGCTTCGAGCTCATATTTGACACAGTACACAGCAGGAGACACGTTCCACAACACATCTGAATAAAACGCAGCACGTGCACACGAAATTTAAGCTAAGCATTGCATGCTGATACTCCGGGGTTAGACTGGAACTTGGGTCAAGGAAAAGGTCATATACCATCTCTATCAACGATGAATCAGTGAACAAATAAGAGCTCAGTTTTACTATAACCTAAGCAAAGAAAACAATACAAATGCGAGTCATGCCAAAATCTCTAACTGTGTAGGTGTATGCCTAAATTTCTCAAATCAGAGAAATAAACTAGTGTTCTTGGAATGCCATGCAGCAGTGTTCCTGCCGCTTGGCTGAAAATGTTTGGTTTGTGTTTAAATTGCTCATAAACCACGAAGAACCTTGGATTGTTCCAAGACAAAGGAAGACAGGTATAGTTGGAAGAATGTTTACTGTTAAGATACTGCATTGCAAATTCATTGGTAAAATCTGCGCGTTCATCTTTCTGGATGATTATTTGTTCAGGGCAGAGGCTAAATAGGGCTGCAGTTTCTTTGCTAATAGTTCATTGTGGTGGTCTTTCTTTTGTGTTCTTGCAACCTGTGTCCTCTTCCTTTTGCCTGCGCTCGCATGAAAGAAAGCGCCGCCTTTTGAATACCGTAGTTTATGGTCTCTTCTGTTTACAGCCCATTCTTCAACTTTCTAACATCAAAGCATAATACTCCATTTTATTGAACTCAACTCAACCTGTCGTATTGAAACCTGACTGTTAAAATAGGCTTCACATGAGGGCCATCATTTTCACAAGTCAGGTAAAAAGTTTGATATGTTTTCTTTTCTACTCCCTCCGTCTCATTTTGGTTGTTCATTTTCGTTTTTCGTACCGTTCTTTCAACGCTTATATTTTCCAATATGAATTTTCAAAAATATGCAATATGAATCTTATTTGATAATTCTTGATTAGATCTATAATATAAAATTTTCAAAATTATGAAAAACATTATAGATTGGGAGATATAAGCGTTGGAAAAAACAGCATGAAAAACGAAAATGGACAATCAAAATGGGACGGAGGGAGTATTCTCTCTCGTTTGGAGCGATCTGTAGTCTCTTTTTCTTGTTCAGTACAAACTTGATACTTTTCAAACTGTAATAATGACATGTCTTTCAAGTTAAATTTTTGAAGAATGACTAAAATTGTGATGAAGGGGAGAGCATATAGAGGGGTTTTTTTTGGAGCAAAGCTACAAATATCGATATACAAGATGTGTTTAGAGTCGTCTTTTTTTTTTTAATCCACATGTGTTTAGAATCGTCTTTTTTTGGATCTGTAGTCCTTCAATACACGGTATACACCTAAAGCTAACAAGAAGCATGTGAGACTGATGCAGCTTATTATTATTTTTTTCATCCGGACTGATGCAGATTTGATCACACTTGGATTACAGTTTGAACAGTAATGTCCCCAGCTATCAGAACCACTCATAAACACCCATTTATACACAACGTCCAAGATAATCAAATGCTGGTATTATTATAATAGAAACAAAGGGAAAATTTTTCAGTGCCGAGCAATACTATTTGGTGCCCGCTCACGTTCATTGCGTGTTTGAACTGCTCAGATTTAGAGAGAAAAAGGAGAGAGAAAGTGTTGGGGTGAGAGGAGGGAGAGGGTTTCAATCCGAACCGTCCAAAAGTGAATTAGACGGCTCAGATGTGCCGAGCGGGTGTCACGTCGGCAATACCAGCTCGGCATTGAATAACTCCTCGAAACAAAGAGAACGGATTCTCTCCCGTGTGATCTGTATCGCCAGTTTTGATATTTTTTGGTTAGTAAAGTCATCGAGAATTTTAATCGTATCTTTTCTGTTCAAAAAAAAAAAAATTTAATCGTATCTAATTAGCATAACTTCTTACAAAATTCATTTTCAACAATCTCTATTAAATAGTACTAGTAAATGATTTTGACATCAAAACGAACCGAAAAAGAACTGGACCGGACTGATCCATGATTTTTTTGAAACCGGAAAAAGTCCGGTCCTGGAAGGAAAAAACAAACGTCGTTGGTAGCAAAATTTGGCTCATCAAACAGTTCAAAAGTTGGTCTGTTTTTCTTCGTTACCTCCGCCCCCTTCCAACGCCTCTCTCTCTCTCTCTCCTTTCAAACTCCTCACCCCTTTCTCTCTCCCAACTGAAACAATGCAATCCTCTTTATCTCTCCTCGCCTTCTTCTACCCAGATCCCACGCCCGCTCTGCCGTCGCCGATAACGGCTCTCTCGTGCCTCCATCTCCTTAATTTATTTACCTAAGATATCTTATACAGTTGGTTTCTCCATCTACTTGATCTATTATTTATCTCGCTCTATAAATGGCGAATGCATCTGGGAATTTTTCACCTTCAATCCCGAGCCTGAGAAAGAGGAATCCTCCGTCTATTGGGATGTATCGGTCTGGGTTTCCTTCTGCTGAAGGAATCTCCAAAAGGGTATTCTGCTCTAGCACAATTCAAGGTGCTGAGGCTTCCCCTTCTAAATCTCGGGTGCCTAGGTAAGTTTCAATTCCTGATTTCTTCATATTGCGGTGGTTTGATCACCTGGGTCTGGTTGAATTAATAATTTCTCGATCAAATGGGTACTTGGGCAATTGGTTTGAGAAAAAAGAAAACGATTTTGTTTGTTGAGGTGGGATTATTGATGAGAATCTAAATTTGTATTGAATTACTTGTCCTTTTTTGGCTAGTCATCCTTATCTTGATGGTTTGGGTGGCATGCTATAGAATTCATGAATCTAGACAAGAAAGAGTAGGAAACAACTTGAATACTATTGTTGATTAAACCATGAACAATGTTACATGGAGAAGAAGGAGCCAAGAGAGAAAAGACTTAAACATGTTATTTCGAGTGCAATTTTGTTCACCCGGGTGAACATTACCCTCACCTTATTCCCACCCATACAATACACTTTTTGGTAAGCATGACATCACTTTGTGGTGGGATCCACACCATTTCAACCAATAGGAAGGAGGGTAATGTTCACTCTCTTAAGTGGATTGTGAACAAAACTCAATTCTGTTATTCACGATGCTTCAACAAACTAATCGCCCAAGAAAACACTCCTCTTTCTCTGTAATAGAAAGATTCCCCTCCAGCTGGCTTGATATCGACTGAACTCTACTGACTCAACTCCTAGCAACCTTTAACTAACTTCACTAACTGAAGTGTCACTAACCTTCCCCCGCAAATGAATGGTTGGTGGCTTGCCAACCATGAATTTGGACCGCATAACTTGAAATCTGGCCACACTTAAGGACTTGGTAAAGATATCTGCCACTTGAGCCTCACTGCTAACATGACGCAATGAGATTTCATTGATAAGCACCTTTTCACGTATGAAATGATAATCAATTTCTATATGCTTTGTGCGAGCATGAAATACAGGATTGGAAGCTAAAGCTATTGCTAAACTGCTGTCACACCACATAGAAAAGGCAGAGTAAAAGGCACACAAAGCTCAATCAACAATTGATATATCCAAGACTTATCTGTTGCTGTTTGGGCTTAGGCACGATATTTGGCCTCTGTGGAAGACCGGGCAACCGTATGTTGCTTTTAAGCACTCCAAAAGATTAGATTGGAGTGTAGAATATAGCAAAGCCAGTGGTTGAACGTCGGATAATAGGGTACCCAGCCCAGTTTCCATCAGCGAAGGCATGTAACTGTGAAGAACTTTGAACACAATGCAGGCCTTGATGAATGGTCCTTTTTACATACCTAAGTATATGTTTGGCTGAGCTAGAATTAGCATGAGTAGGCGCATGCATGTACTGACATACCGCATTCACTGGATTAGAGATCTCTGGTCTAGTATGAGTTAAGTACTGCAAAGACCCCACAAGCATTCTATACAATTGCACATCTTCAAAAGGACCATTTTCTTCACACATACCAGCTTGACAGAAGAAGGAGATGGACTAGATTTGCAATCTGCCACCCACCCCAGCCTCGATGAGTGACTCAGTAGCATACTTTTGGGGCAAAAAAAAAAAGGCCATTAGGAGAATAAGTCACCTCAATACCTAAAAAATAGTTAAGCAGCCCCGGATCTTTTGTCACAAACCTCTCACTAAGAAGAAGTAACGAAATGGAACAGTCGTCCTCAGCGAGGTACCCTCGTGTGAACCCGCCTCAACCCAATGTGGGAGCACATCTCAGCCTTTAATCCAAATCGCATCTTACAATTCTCGTTTTTCTGGATGTACTTTGCAGCTTTGTGAACTATTTTCTGGTAATTGATTACGGCGAAGAGATTCTCAAACAATTTGGATTCACACAGATTACAATACCCATAGGTATCACAAGCAACCACGTTCTCTTCATTCTGGTTCTGTTGAACCTCTATTTTTAGGGTTTTGATGATTTGACTAAAACCAGTCCCTCTCTCTCTCCTCTTCTTTTACGTAAGCCTCAACACGTAAAGAATGCTTTCTTGCATGGAGATTTTCTTGAAGAGGTTTATATGGAGCAACCACGTGGGTTTGTTGCTCAGGTAAAGCGTTCTCAGTATGTCGTCTTCGGAAAGTTTTTTATGATCTTAAACAATCTCCTAGGGCATGGTTTGACAAGTTCAATGATGCAGTTTTGAGATTTGGCATGAACCGGTGTCAGTTTGATCATTCAGTTTTCTCCCTCACATCAGACCAAGGGAAAGTATTACGGTAAATTTTACTAAACCCCCTAAACTAAGGCCCATTTTTGCTTTGCCCCCTCAATGTTTAAAACCCAACACTTAGCCCCCTTAAAGTATATGAGTCAGAAATATCACTAACGGTGTTGATGGAAATTTTTTACTTACATTCACTCCGTTTGGTTTTACACTCTAAGAGTAATTTTTAACTCTTGGCACAATTTTCAATAAATATTTCTCTCTATCTCTCTCCACTCATTATCACTCCAACTCTCAAAAATAACTTTCTAAAATCTAAGCCAAACAAAGCCATTGTTACCCTTCTTTTCCATTCTCACTATCTTCCTCAAACGCTCTAATCTCTCTCTCTCTCCATCTGCCATGGTGGATTCCTCCCAAATTAAATACATGGCTTTGTTTGGTTGGCAGTTTAGTTTAGTTTTGGTAGTGGATGGAGAGAGAAATAGGGTAATTATTGAAAAATATGTAATGATTGGAGAGAGATGAGAAAGTAATAATTGAAAAAATAGAGTAATGATCGGAGAAAGAAGTAGGATAATGATTGGAAAACAAAACTAAAATGGCAAACGAACACTACCAGTATTGTTTTGCTTGCCAAAGAACTCCTCCAAGGCCACCAAGTCTCCCAAGAAAACTACTAAGAAAATTTCTCTTCGCCCAAGCATGTGTTTTACAAATCATTCTATTGCATGGGGGGGTTGGCGTGGGGATGGATTGGTGGATTGGATTGTGACAAATTTGGGTTTGGAGTTTTAAATTGCGATAGTGCGGGGTGGGAGTTGAGGGTACTGCTTATTTAGTGATTTGGGTCAGGCTTGTGGTGGTGGGTGAGTGGGTGGATGGAATAACAAGGGTTTCAAGTTTAATGGGTTCCAATTGAGGCTTGAAAGGGGCACGAAGAAGTTGACGACAAAAGGTATTTACTGATTCCTGAAGGAGTTGTGCATACCGATGCTCTGGACTATCAATGAAGGAAGCATGGTAATGTACACATAAATTGATTTGGGTCTTTAGGCCTGCCCTCTCTGATGCCATTTGGCTTTGATTTGGGGGCATGGTTCTACAACAAAACGTCCCTGTAGCTCCTCGGTTCTTGGAGGTTTAGGGGGGCCACTGTTTCAGTGGTACTCTGAGAGCAGCCACTTTGTGCATATATTGCCAAAGGTTAGGTCTGTCTCCAATCATCCCCCGCCCATACCCCCAATGATTGGGGACTAGATGGGTTATGTTATGTTGTTGTTGTACTGATTCCTGAAGGAGTTCCATGGAGATGGTGGTGGGCTGGTCAACGACGGACGTTGTTGCGGACGAGTGGTAACTGTAAAAAAATGGGTTGTGTTGTAATAAGGGCATGTCAACTGTTGGAGGGGTAGGTTTGTCATTAGCTTTTATTAAAAAAAGTCATGTGCTTGTCACATGTAAAAGCCTCACCTCACCCACGTGAGTCTCCGTCGCCTGAGTCAAATCTCCTTGTCTCCTCAATTCGTACTTCCGCGTGCATCCGGGTTGCACGCGAGGGGTAGTGTTAGACTTTATCCTACATAGCTCATCTATGCCCCCCGAGCTTAGTTAATATATTCTAAAGGCTACTCTACCTATTGCCAATTTGTTTAGAGTTGGATGCTTTAACATTTCCTTTTATTTCGATGAGGGCTAATGTTTCCTTTTATTTCCATTAGGGTTATGAGTGTATAAATAAGGTGTTCAACGATGTATTTGTTAGACTTTGATTAATGTGAATTTGAGAATTAGGGTTTTGACCCTTGGGTGTGTCTCTCTCCCCTTCTCCCTCTTTCTTGTTTGTCATCACATGGAGCTTGGCAGTGAGAAATAATGTGCTTCGAATGAGTGTAGTAGAAATGAGGATGTTTACATCGATGAGTAGCTTAGAGTTGCGACCAATTAAGGATAAGATAAGGAATTCCATTGACACTTTTATGCTCACGTGTAGCCCAGACCAACTTATGCTCCTGGTTGTTGATCATATGATTGGGATAGGTCTCGTTGACTTGAGTTGCAAGAAGTAGATTTATTTTTACCCCTGGAACCTGGCGCTTATGGTTGTATACCATTGATTAGGCTCAAGTTTAAAGCTTGTCTGCATAATTTTGTGTTATTAAGGAATTCTAGCGCATACAAAAGATGACTATATATTCGTTAATTCGTATATATAAGCATATAGGTGGGTCTGTGAAAAAACCAGCTGGGAATCTGTTACTAGCCCAGGGTGCCAAAACCTTTGCACCTCACTCAGTCAGAGGTCTGACTGCCAAATAAGTGATCACGTCAAAAAGTGCTAAGTGTTTGACCATGGCTTTCTCTTTTGACTTGCTCAAGGGAAGGTGTTGGTGCCACTTGACTTCTGAGTTATGGCAGGGGTAGAATCAACTTCTCCCTTGGGTGGAGTATCTGACTTCTTGTGCCAAAACCAACACACTTTTATGCTCTTTACCCCAAATCCCATTCTCCAATAAAAAAGAAGGTAGATTATTTGAATCTATTTCCTCCTTTGGTAATGATTTGTTCATGTCGTTTTCATTTCACAAGTAGTTTTGGCTTTTGTTCTTGTTTCATTGGTTGAAACCTGCATTATTATTCCACAACCATTGGATGGGAAATGTTGTGCTTCATGTTGATCCTTATTTGGTATCAAGGGAATGACAAGTGATTGGATGAATTATTTAATTTCGAATACATTTATCCAGGCTTATCAGCAAAGGCTGCAAACTAGTTGGATGTGGATCTGCAGTACCGAATCTCAAGGTTTCCAATGATGATCTTGCGAAAATTGTGGATACTTCAGATGAGTGGATTTCTGTTCGCACTGGAATTCGTAATCGACATATTCTAGCTGGTTAGTTTTCCCTTAAGAGTGCTTTCTGGCATTTATCTGCACTTATGAACACTTTGAGGTAGATTTGCTTACTATTAGCTGAGCCTCATCTTGGAATGAGCACAGAGTTGTCTCAATTTGTGGAGAATTCGTTTTTTTGTCGGTTCTAACTATTGAGCCAATGGCCATAACTGCCTTGGTGACTGTGGGGTCTCTTGACCGGATTCCAAGCCCTGGGAAGGACATACACTCCAGTCCAGAGCTAGTCTAGTACAAGTTAGCTCTATAGATTCCTTATCATCAAGTCCCAAATTTTCTTTCTGGATCTAGGGGAATCATTTGGTGGGAATGTCAGCTTCAAACCTCAACATTTGTTTTCCACCCTGTGATTGTAGGCTTGGCCTTCACTCATGTTTCACTATTTGTGGTACCACATACATAAGAGGATCTACCTATCAGCTTAATATGATGGTTAGTATTTATTGTTCTGAATATCTTGGATGTCAGATGTCTAGACCATTTTTTATGCTCTGCAAATCATACGTGTGTGCCTGTGTGTGTTCCCTAGTTATGCAAACTTTAAATGTTTAAATGGCCTATGTCTGACTTTTGCTTTTACAGGCAATGATACCTTGACAGCTCTGGCTGTGGATGCAGCCCAAAAAGCTCTTCAGATGGCGGAGGTTGATCCTGATGATGTGGACCTAGTCCTGTTGTGTACATCAACTCCTGAGGATCTTTTTGGTAGTGCTCCTCAGGTATAACTTTATTCGATAATTCACAACCGAATGTGCAGTGTTCCATCAAAATAATGGTAATTGACATGAGGATTACTGGTGTTGTTGTCTAATTCTGTGGTAAGAGTGCTTGACTGTGAGAATGGAATTTGACATTTCAAGAATAGAATTTTTTTTTGATAATAAAAACTCCCTCCATCCCTTATTTTAAGTCCAGTATTCCATTTTGGGCTGTCCCTTAATAAGTGTCCATTTTGTAAAGTTAGTAGGTAAAAGTTGGTGCATTGTCTATTTTGTCCCTAAAAGTAGATTCTATTTTGAAAAGTAAGTGAGTAAAAGTGTAATGATGATGGGTAAATAGGGAAAGTGGAGGAAAAACTTGATGTGAAAGGTATAATGATGATGTCTTTTTAATGAGTTGGAGTTACGAAGCAGGACACTTAAAAAGGGGCGGAGGGAGTAATTATATTTATAAAGGGATTGCCACTCAAATACAAAAAGAGGCCACAAGACAAAAAGGCCCTATACACTCCCCAAAGAGTTGGAAAAGCTCAAACCAGTCTAAAAATTGGTCAAGAGATGGATTACAATCTCTCTTGTCCCAACTATACAAGCTATTCCCCAAAAAACTTTTTAATCTAACCATGGGCTTTTCTACCTCCTCAAAACACCTTAAATTCCTTTCTCGCCAAATAAACCACATCACGCAAAAAGGAATCATTGTCCAGACTCGCTTCCTTCTCTTTCCCACTCTAGCACCTCTCCAAGCAATTAATTGTTCCATCACATTCCTAGGCATGGTCCACTGCATACCAAACCAAGTAAGCACCAAAGTCCATAACTCCCACGCCACCAGGCAATGAATAAGAAGGTGATCGACCATCTCCATATCCCTTTTACACATACAACACTAGTTCACAATGATTTGCTGCCTTCGGATCATTGTGAACACCAGTCTGGTATATTCTCAGAGAAATATACCTGTGACTTTGGGAAAAGGTGAATCGTGTAACTTCTCAGAGCTTGTCTCACATTTTGGTTAATTATAACCTCAAAAACTAGTATATGAGCTTGGGCTGTCCTCCACTCATTGCCAAATGGTTTTGAGTTGGATGCTTTAACGTGGTATCATAGCTAGGCTTTTGGACAAATTGGCCCGTTGTTTGTGCCATAAGTGCACCATGTTTCGTGATGGTCCAATGTTAGGATCTGATGTTTACCTCTTCACGTGTGGGTCAGGGTCGCACATGCGGGGGGAGTGTTAAAGCTTGTCCCACATTGGTTAATTCCTTAATTATAACCTCCAAAACTAGTATATGAGCTTGGGCAGCCTCTCCACTCATTGCCAATTGGTTTTGAGTTTGATGCTTTAACAATATTGTTCGCATATATGGTTTTGGAATGCAATTACTTACAATAAATTGTATTGTGTTCATGTGCCCGGCCCAAATTTGAATCTTGAGTTTGGCTTCTTTAATTAGTGAACCAGCTTGAATGAACTTATCCACTCTTGTACGAGCTGCTCACCAGTGGCTTGGTCTATAGAATTGCTTTTCATAACAGCACTATTGTTTCTGATTTTAAATTACCCATAATCGATTGCATTACACAAAATATACAGCAATTTTCAGAGCAATGTATCCACATAGTTCATGTTAAAGACTTGGGTTTTAGAAAGTGCATGATGAGGATTGAGGACATTCAAAATACCATATGCTCAACGCATTATTCAAAATGCCAAGGCACGCTCTTAATTAGTTTCCGCCTATTAGATAAAATTGGGTAGCTGTTTATGTCTTGTAGGGCAATGATACTGATTGCTACATTGACACCAAACTTTTCTATGCTTTTGGGGTAGAGACTTCCCAACCCACCACCCGTGAAGGGATAGTGAAGACAGTTGTGTTATGTTTTCTGGTTGTTATTGTAATTATGTAATATAGCTTTTTGCCCATGTATAATGGCAATGAAATTGCTATTTTTTATTCTTTGATTACAAGCAGTAGGAGAATTCAAGTATCAGAATTCCACAAAACTGGAAACAAATCCACAATCATTATAAGCCAACCCAACTAATAGCTCATTAAGGGGAGAAATTGCCGCAACAAATACTTCCTAGTGAGATGAGGTAGCCCCAGTTGATCAATTTCTGTTTAAAACTATCTTAGGCAACTAAGCATATGGATGGATATTGATTCGTTGCCTACTTAGGCTTCACTAGCACTAAGTTATCTACGGCCGAATTTCCTTTTTAAGTACTATTTCCTGATTATGGTTGTTGGATCTCTTCGAAATTCAGTATCACAAACTCTTTTCAGAGTTTTTATGTGCTTTTTACAAATGTATTTTATCTCACATTTCAGATCCAAAAGGAGCTAGGCTGCAAAAGAAACCCATTGGCTTATGATATTACGGCTGCTTGTAGTGGGTTTTTGTTGGGTCTAGTTTCAGCTGCCTGTTATATTAGGGGTAACCTTTTGTTTGCTTTGCTGTATGGGTTATAAAATTGTGCAACATTTATCAAAACTGACCCATCTACAACTGTAAATTGCAGGAGGTGGCTTTAGTAATGTTCTCGTGATTGGGGCTGATGCTCTTTCTCGTTATGTTGATTGGACTGACAGAGGGACCTGTATTCTCTTTGGGGATGCTGCTGGTGCAGTACTAGTACAAGTAATGACCCTATTCATTCTCTAAAATTTGCGGCTTTGGTTTTTTTTTTTTTTCTTGGCTTAAAATGTTGTTCTTCAAAATATAGTATTGATTTTCTGTTTATTGGTTGCACAAAAGTGTGGAAATGTTGTTTTAAGTAAAACATTTTTCATCATTTGGGGCAAAATTGATTCATCTAAAAAAACTGAAGTTGTTTGACAAACTGAGCCTCATGTCTGCTGGACAGTTGTGGGATTATACAGCTTCCTATGCTTGTAAAATCTTTGGAATACTCTCGTAATTAGCAACCACTGACCACCACCTCTACTTGCAGATTTATATGCAAACCATTCGAATTGAGGATACCGCTTTAGGTTACATGGAACCGGTACTGGTGTCGGGTGCGGTTATATAGCTGCGTGTTTGGATTCATGGAATTCCCTTTCCTAGTACAATTACAAATGGACATGAAAATACAATCATGTTTGTTTAGAAAATCTTTTATCTTATGAGTGAGATAGCATTCACAATGTGTCAAAGGACCAATTCATTCATAAGATGGACTTCTTTCATAATTAAGTATCTTATTATTCATGCCGGTCACGTATCCCATACACTTCTCCTACTGTTGAGGGCTGACACAGTTATAGGATACATTTAGAAGACTGAGTCATTTCATGGTTGCTTTATATCTTGGAGAGTTGTGGAGTAGGGTTCTAACTGATAGATGAAAGGTCTTGGGGGATTTTCGATGGAAAGGGTGTGAGGTTGGCTTGTTCTTCTATGGATTAGTTTGTGAGTATTAGGAAAATTGTTGCGAGGGATCTCTGGCTAGTAATGATTTATGGGTTGACCTCAACTGCCTGGGAATAGGGTTGAAATTGATTGTGGCTTCATTTGAGTTGCGCAGTCAGCTGGAACATGCTGTCTTCAGCGCACAATGATTTGCCGTGCATATATCCCCGAATTCTGTAAGGGCAAAGATTTCAAGTCACTGAGAAAGATACTGATTACTGACTAATGGAGACAATTCTAGACTTACAAAATCTCTATGGCAGACAGATAACATATTTTGACTTGTACAGCCAATGTCATGAAAGTAGGGAAAACAAATATTCAGTTCTCCTTTCGGCCCAAATCTCCACCTCTCTATTTCTAGTATCTTCCGCTAATTAGCCTTCACTTCTCCTTCTCCCATCAAATATTCAGTATACCTAGCAAGGTTTTGAATACGCTATGGTACCGTTTTCTTCACCGGTACGGTATGTACTGGTACTAGCAATATTTCGGATACCGTTTTGGATTTATTGGTAAAAATATTATAATTTGTAAAAATATTCACTTTTTTCCATAAAGAAACATAAAACAACAAATTGGTCTAAAGTCCAAAAGAAGAGGTCTCAAAGCAGATTTAGTCCAGCTTAAGTTTCAGTGATGTGTAAAATCCATTAATGAAAATATTTTGAAGTTTAAGGTCCGCGAAAAGACCAAATTGCCTTTAATGAGACAAGGGCCTTGTTTGGCTAACACAAAAAAATGTCTTTTCATTTAAATTGACTTTAATGAGACAAGGGTCTTATTTGGGTAACACAAAAATGTCTTTTTTTATATTTTTTTAATTTTGACCATTGACCGGCGTTGACTGGTGTATCTGTTCACTTTTGGTATATCTGTTGGCTTTTTTTTTTTAATTTTTTTTGACCGTTGGCCGGCGTTGACCAGTGTATCTATTCATTTTTTGTGTATCTATTGATTTTTTTATTTTTTTGACTGTTGACCGGCGTTAACATTGACCGGTATATCTGTTCATTTTTTGTGTATCTGTTGTTAATATATTTGTATTTTTAAGTGGAGGTTGTGGTGGTGGTGGTGGTGGTGGAGGTTGTGGATCTATTTTGGTATATCTGATGTTGATATATCTGTATTTGTTTTGGTGTATCTGTATCTGTATCTGTTTTGTGTTATGTTGGTATATGTATTTTGGTATATTTATTTCTATTTTGGTATATCTGCTATTGATACAACTGTATCTGTTTTGTGTTGGTGTATCTGTGTTTTTTTTTTATCCGCGTGTTTGTGTATTTGTTGCGGTATATCTATTATATTTGTTTTGGTATATTTGTATTAAGTATATTTGTATCTATTTTGTTTTAAGAAAAAAAAGACTTTGTTGTGACAGTGGATGGTTGTGGAGTGGTGGTGGTAGACATTGTCGTAGTGGTAGTAGACATAAACACCTGACCCTAACGAAATATCATATAAACACTTGACGTATTAAAAACACTCATCAATTAAACTCCTACGTACCGTCAATCGATCTGTCCAAAATAAACGAAAAATATGTTTCTCTCTCCAATTTTGCAAGAGAGAAGCTGGAACAAACCCCAGCAGATATTATTGGTATATTTGTATTTGTTTAGGTACATTTGCTATATATATATATATAGAGAGAGAGAGAGAGAGAGTTAGGTTCCGGTGAGGGATCTCTCATTTTTTTAAAATGAGGGACTCCCATTCCCGATTGAATTTCGATGATCTGAACCGCTCAAAGTGATCAGAACGTGATTTTAAGGGTCCTTACAAGAAATCAGCAAAAAAAATGACCGGGAAGGGCTTCATCCGATCAGTGTTTTTTAACCGTTAAAAAAAAACTGCTCGGATGAAGCCCTTCCCGGTAATTTTTTTTGCTGATTTCTCGCGGATACCCTTAAAATCACGTTCTGCACACATTGAGCGGCTCGGATTTTCAAAATTTGATCGGAAAATGAAAGTCCCTCATTTTAAAAAAATGAGGGATCCCTCACTTGAAAATTCCTCTATATATATATATATATATTTGTTTTGTGTTGCTGTATCTGTTGTGGTATATCTATTGTATCTGTTTTGGTGTATTTGTATCTGGTATATCTGTATCTGTTTTGTGGTGGTGGCGGCGGCGGCGGTGGTAACGGTGGAGCGGTGGTAGTGGTGGTGGGGTGGTGGTAGACATGATTAGGGAACTGAAGTGGTGGTGGTGGTGAATGGTTATGGAGGTGCTGAGGGGAGGGGGGGTGTGGTGGAAGTGGTGATGGTGGTGGTGGAGGAGTGGTGGTAGAGGTGGTGGTGGAAGTGGAGGTTGTGGTGGTGGTGGTGGCATTGTGGTGAAGGTGGTGGCGTGGTGGTGGTGGTGGCATCGTGGTGAAGGTGGTGGTGGAAGTGGAGGTTGTGGTGGTGGCGTCATAGTGGTGGTGATGGAGGTGGTGACATGGTGATGGCATGGTGGTGGTGGTGGAAGTGGTGGTTGAGTAGTGGTGGTGATGGAGTGTTGGTAAAGGTGGTGATGGAAGTGGAAGTGGAGGTTGTGGTGGCATTGTGGTGGCGGCGGCGGCGGAGGCGGCGGCGGCGGCGTGGTGGTGGAAATGGTGGTTGAGTGGTGAAGGTGGTGGCGGCGTGGTGGTGATGGAGTGGTGGCATGGTGGTGGTGGAAGTGGAGGTTGTGGTGGCATGGTGGTGGTAACGCGTAGTGGTGGTGGTGGAGGTGGTGGCATGGTGGTGATGGAGTGGTGGTAGAGGTGGTGGTAAAAGTGGAGGTTGTGGTGGCATGGTGGTGAAAATGGTGGTTGAGTGGTGGTGGTGGAGGTGGATGTGGTGGCGTGGTGGTGATGGAGTTGTGGTAGAAGTGGTGGTGGAAGTGGAGATTGTGGTGGCATGGTGGCAGTGGTGGTGGCGTCATGGTGGTGGAAGTGGTGGCAGCGTGGTGGTAAAGGTGGTGGTGGAAATGGAGGGTTTGGTGGCATGGTGGTGGTAGTGGAAGTGGTGGCATGGTGGTAATGGAGTGGTGGTGGAAGCGAAGGTTGTGGCGGCATGGTGATGGTGGTGGTGGCGTCATGGTGATGGTTGGGTGGTAGAGGTAAAAATAAAAAATCAACAGATACAACAAAAATGAACAGATACACCAGTTGACGCTAGTCAACGGTCAAAATAAAAAGAAAATTAAAATTTCAACGATACACAAAAAATGGATAGATACGTCTGAGGGTATTTTTGAGAGATTGAGTGCCAATTGTCCTGGAGACTTCAAGGAAAAAAGTAAATGGACTAATTGTGGCATAAACTCCTATATTATGTCCTCCTACTCAATTTACCCCAATTAAAAACATGTAAATAGTACATACATCACAGATTCCCATTATTTTTAACAAATAATACACCTCATATAATCCCCTTCGTTAATTCTAACAAACTACTTTCGAATATTACTTTTATTTTTTCGAGTAGTGAATAGGAAGGGAGTACCTTTATCCGAGTGATATACTCCTGTCTGCAAGAGAGAATACGTAGTTGGGTACTGGGTAGGTCCTAGAGCAAGACTTTAAAGTATATCACCGGCGAAACCAGCACCGAACGACCTTTCTCCTAGGTTCACCGTCGTTCTCTGATTCTGCAGATTCCAGATTGGTACACGATGAAACAGTCCGGTACTACTGGAACTAGACTGAGACGCCTGAGATTGTCTGAGATCAACTGGTAAACTGGCCGGAACGGAATTGGTAGTTCACAATACCGGTTTTCTGTCAAAACGGGACGTACCGGCTGGTATGAACCGGTACGGAATGGTATTGATAACCTTGATACCTAGTGTTACTTGCAAGTATAGTTATTTACTTCCATTTCGCAAATTGTAGGTACCAGTGGTGAATTACATCGTTTTACCGGTATTGATATTCCTATTATTCTGCAGGCCTGCAACAGTGAAGAGGATGGTTTATTTGGATTTGACATGCATAGCGATGGCGGCGGCCAAAGGTTTGTGTTATCATCTTCCTTAGAAACCAAACTTTTCTTCTAAGTGGAGGAGAGATTTATTGGTGGCTTAAACTTTGCTTCTCCCCTATGCAGGAACTTGAACGCCCCAATTGTCGAAAATGAAGTGGATCATGCTCTGGGTTCTAATGGTTCAGTGTTAGGCTTCCCTCCTAGACATTCCTCATATTCCTGCATCCAGATGAAAGGTAACGAGGTATTTCGCTTTGCTGTTCGATGTGTGCCGCAGTCAATAGAATCTGCCCTCCAAAAGGCTGGTCTCACGGTGTCTAGTATTGATTGGTTACTGCTCCATCAGGTATGAGACAGAAATATGCTAGTATAAGGATATTGGACCTTTAGGTTTTCATCCACTTCGTGTAAAACTAGTTTATTGGTGGATTTGACAAACTCTTCGGTCCTCTTTCCCGCTCTTTTTTTCTGTTAATATGGTGGTTACCGTACTACTCCTGTGGGTATTACAAATCTTGTCTATGAGAATTGAATATTGGGAAATTACTATTGAATTGTCTGATTGTCCGGATTTCTGCAAATTTGGAAAGATGATCTCGACAAACGTGCATCCAAATCTTGACTTTTCACTTGCTGCTGTAGGGGCTTTGGGCATGTTTTATAACATGAAATGATTACTTTCCACTGATTGTTTAGTTTCTTTCTTCCTGGTGATGGTAAAGAGAGTTTGAAAGTATGTCTGCCTCTATTTATGTACATGGTGTACGATTGCATCCCAAGTGCATCGGACTTTTGTTTCCAAAAAACTTTGCTACTTCCAACTTTCCACGAGGCGTTTCGTACTTCGATCTTCTACTAGTTTTGATTGCCACATTAATTGTAGGTATCTCAGCGGATATGCAGCTATTGTTTTTCCTCATCGTAAAGAAAAATGAGCATAGCACTTTCCATGAGTTTGAAAGAAGAGTACTGCACCATGAATACATTCTTGTTTATAGATGCACCCAATGATGATTTCTCATGTGCACTTTACATCTTGCTATTGTCTATTGAAAGGATTGTTTTTATGCAGGCAAACCAGAGGATCATTGATGCAGTTGCAACACGATTAGAGGTCCCGCCAGAACAAGTCATATCTAATTTGACGAATTATGGTAACACAAGTGCAGCATCCATTCCATTGGCATTGGATGAAGCTGTACGAGGTGGGAAGGTAAAATTGGGCGATATCATTGCAGCTGCAGGTTTCGGTGCTGGTCTTACTTGGGGATCCGCAATTGTTAGATGGGGATGAAACCCTACCGTTCCTAGCATCACTCACTTTGGAAGAAAAAAATACCATTGCAGCTGCAGGTTTCGGTGCTGGTCTTGCTTGGGGATCCACAATTGTTAGATGGGGACGAAACCCTACCTTTTCTGGCACCACTCACTTCTGAAGAAAAAGTTGAGTCCCTTGTAAAATTATGCTGCAGTCGTCTACTATTTCTGAATGTAATGTAGTTATTTTCAAGGATATAATACACAATCTTCTCCAGCTTTTCTTTTGTATGTTCAGATTTTGTCACGTGTAAACTTTTGAACCATCAATAAAGTTCATTCTTTCTCCGAGTACTTGAACATTGACCGTGTTTTGCATTAATTTCTTTAGCAGATGAGTACGCAGAAAGAGACAAAACAGGACATATGTAAATGGAAAATGCTACTGTGTCCCCCCCTCTTGTCAAGGGGACACCGTATCCCCCCTCCTCCCCTTAAATCTTCCCCAATTGATCATGGCCTCACCTGAAACTTTGGGTATGTGAATCAACAGCAGATTCAAGCAAAGCCGGATGGAGAAGGACAACTATCTAATATGAGAATTACATGTAATATACTAATATGAAGTAGGCTCAGTGAGAACCGTAAGAAGTGCGTATACATGTACTTCCATGAATTGCTCTATAAGTTCTGGCGACAACATGCGTAGCCTATGTTCCCATTGGTTGAATAAGCTTGATACCGGAATGAGGACAGCTACATACTAAAAATTAGTCTCGAGCAATGGGCTTTACGCAACCACCAGTGTACAAGAAGAAAGAAGGTTTCAGTTAGTGTGGCAGGTGAAGTTTCTTGGTAATAGTATCAAAGACATTGGACTGAATCATGCCTCAATTAGGGTTTCGAGGCTTGATGTGTCATGCAACGTCAATTCCTTTAGTGTTAGCCTGCTGCCTTAGAACCAAAAGAAGAGGAATCTGCCTGCAAAATGCAGGCAGACTGGAAGCAAACTTGCTTTTGTCGTCACGAGCCTCGGTTCTTCTAGAGGCTGGTGAAGCAAGCCCATGACACATAAAAGCCTCAAAAGCCCACGACTCAGGTTTTTTTTGTTTAGCTATGCAGCCAAAGGTCAATGCCTGAAGTTATTCTAAATTGTAGTTGGTATGCATTTGGTGCTTAATAGAGTATGTATCTTGTATTTGGAGATATGTTCAGATACATAAATGTGGGCAACACTTAGAACCATAGTAGTCACTGCTTGGTCCTATGCCTAATAAAATTATGACTATCTGCTGTAGCTAAGATATGGTGGTCATCTTGACTCAGTTAAGATACAGCCTTCGTCAACCTGCTTGCCATCATGTATCTATCCACCCCCGTAGTTGCTTTCTGCATTGTATATGTTGCACTTCTTTTACTCAGTCACCCCTTTATTGAAACAAGCATCCCTTCCAGTGGGGAGGATGTGGAGATGATGTGCATTAACTTTGGTGCCATAGCTTGGGGTTGGAGGAAGTCGAAAAGGCTGTGTAGTGACCTTTCTGCGATCTTGCACCATTGAGATTGACACTAACGATTTATTTTTGTGGTGCAAAATCCATCGTTGGCTAATTTGGTTATGCCATTTGGGCTTTGCTCTAACCGAAGCTATTGCATCGTTTGCCCCCATGATGGCCTTTCTGAGCTCATCCTTGTTGCGATTGTAGAATTAAGGGTGGAGTTTCCTTCTTACAACTATCTTTTTGAAGCAGATAGTTTTTTTTTTTTTTGATCCGCTTGAAGCAGATAGTTCGGTTGCGCTCATTCTATAGATATCAGAGTTTAGGGTTTAACTCATGCGTTATTTATCCTTGTCTCTTGATGACAGAATTTAAGAGCGAACTTAGTGCACGAGGCTCCTGCCATTGCGGAATTTAGGGAAGGATTGATGTATACAACCTTACCATTTGCAAACAGATAGGCTGTTTCCGCAATTCAAACCGGTGACCTCCAGATCACAATGGAGCAATATTGTCGTTGCGCCAAGCTTGCCCTCTTCTTGATGACAGAATTATGGAAGAATATATATATATATATATATATATATATATATATATTCCCGTCTTTCTTACTTGATTATTTACCATGCCTTCGCTCTCTATTGGCGAATGCTCACTGGGCTAATTGAAGCCTTTTATTAGTGAGTCAATTCACTGAGCTAGAAATCAGATTTCATGTTGCTTCTCTCTCTTAGAACAAGGAGCCGGATGCTGAAACATTTTTTACCCGAACGGAGAAAGTGACGCGATCGACGAAAGAATTGAAACAAATCTCAAGACTGCAGGTTTTCTTTTCTTTTTTTTAGCGGTAGAAGTAAGCATTAGGATGTTCGTGGGCTCATATGCATCTAACGATTACAGGCACACGTATATGTGGAGCTGTGTTTTAAAGTTGTATCTGTAACATTGTTCTCCTTCTATTTGTTAGTATATCCTTCTGTTGGCTATGGCTGCAGCAATTTATTGTGGTTACAAGACAAAGAAGAAGAAAGGGAAAGTCTAGGGTCACCGCATGAAAATGCGGTGACCGTCTACCGTGCGACTATCGTGGGCGCCAAAAAAATACAGAAAAATATTTATAAATTTTAAAATAATATTTCATGGGAGCCTCTAAAAAATCGGCTCCAACGGATATCGGTAGGTATGTTTTTCGGAATTTGTAGGAACGAAACTGTTTAATTTTGCAGTTTCGTCCCTACAAATTCAAAAAATATATCTACCGATATCCGTTGGAACTGATTTTTTACAGGATTCCATAAAATATTATTTTAAAATTTATAAATATTTTTCTGTATTTTTTTGGGGTCTAAAGTGGGCCCCAATAAACATACGGTGGACGTTCACCGCGAAAGCCATGCGGTGACCGTAGTCCTGGAAGAAGAAACCCCCGGATCTGACAAATCTCAATGTATACTCCGTATCGGAATTAACATAGAGGCCAGTGGATTTTAACTTTCTTTTGGGTGGACCATCTTCTACTAATAAATTACTACCTCCGTCCCAATTTACTTGTCACTTTTTGGAGTTCGTGCCACTTTTCAATTGATTATATCTTGTAATTTATAATATTTTAGGCGATTTTGAAAACATTGTATTATAGAACAAATCGAGATCTATCAAACAAGATCCATATTGGATATAAAATTCATTACCAATTTAAAGATATAACTAATTCTTTTTTCCGGTTGGAATAGAACTGTGACAAGTAAATTGGGACGGAGGGAGTATCTTTCTTGTTCTATTTATGACTACTCAAAACCAATGTTCTAGAAGAAGCTTGAAACAGTGGTCTAAGTTTTGGATTTATTTGCTGATTACCTAGTCTCCATGGAAACTTGAAAGCATTGTATTTTGACTTCTATAACAAATGAAATATACATCACCTCTTACCAACTCATTACCGGTGTTCTAAAATCCGGTGGACTAGTCAGCGCCTAGTTCCTATTTAGGCATCGAGCTGTGGTTAATGTCTAAATTAGGCAACTGAAAGGCGCTCATTTTTCACCTGACTAGTGCCTAGCGATTTTCATAACATTGCTCATTACTATAACTTTTGTTGTAAAAATATATAAACAAACACTTTGTTGGTGCAATTAATTTTTATCATGATTTCGATGGTCTTCTGGGTCATGGAAGAGCTATACTTTTTTATTTAAAAATTCTTTAAAAAAAATGGTTTAATTTTGGTCCAACTGCATGCTTTTGAGAAGAACTTGATGGTTCGATAATTGAGTTAGTTGGGATGATTAGAGAATGGGTCGGCATGAAGAGGAATTATGGGTTTTGCCTTTTAGAGTTGATGAAGCTTTCAGCGGCGCTGTGTGGATTTGTTTATGTACTAATTGAATACTAATAATGAAGTTAATTAATTAAAGAAGTGTTTTTCCAACAATTTCAGCTTGGAGCTCATATTTGACACGCTACTCAGCGTTGACACGGTCCCAAGAATAAAACACAGCACGTGCACACGAAAATTAAGCCATGCATGTATATATGCTGAATGCCGATACTCCGGTGTTGGACTGGAACTTGGGTCATGGAATAGGTAATACTCTCTCTCTCTCTCTCTCTCTCTCTCTCTTCGACAACCAGGATTATTCAGATCGGTTTACGTGCACTTGGACTAACCTAATCCCAAGAATTAAACTATGATCAATTGTGGGGTAGTACCATCTCTATCAACTACGAATCATTGAATGATTAAAAGCCTTGTTGGAGCATCTTCACTCTTTACTCAAATTCTTACTCAAAGTTCAAGCCCAAATTTGAGTAAAAACCCCCAAAATTGGAGCTTCACTATTTACCCAAACTCATACCAAATTTAGGTTTTACTCAAATTTTTTTTATCAAATTTGATAGAGAACCAAATCTTGCACCAAATTTGAAATTGCTTTTTTTTGCTCACTACTATTTACACTTTTGCCATTCAATTAAATTCCCTGCAATTTCAACGCCCAGCCCAACCAGATTTGGGTAAAACATAGGTTTGCCACTGGAAGGAGTGATATCAAACTAAGCTTTTACTCAAATATTTTGAGTAAAAACTGAGTAAAGGGTGAAGATACTCTTGTGTAGCTGAAGCAAAGAAAAAAAATACAAATTCAAGACCAGCCAAAATCTCTAAGGTATCAAATTTCTAAAATCGGAGAAATAATCTAGTGTTCTCGGAATGCCACGTGGCAGTGTTCCCGCTAAAGAGGTCATCTGCCACGTGGCTGGAAATGTTTGGTCTGGTTGGAGTTGCTCATCAATCGCCATGTGCCACCTACACCTTGAATATTCCCAAGACTAAGTCACTAAGGTAGACAAGTACAATTATTGGAAGAATGTTTACCGTTTAGAAACTGCAAATTCATTGTTAAATCTGCATGACCATGATTTTCCGCTTGACAAAAAAAAAAAAAAAAATCTGCATGACCATCATCTCTCCTTTCTTGAGTAATTATTTCATGTTCTCCGGATACTGTGGCGGTTCCCTAACACCCTCATATGCCACACATTTTTGTAGAATTAGTGTAGTACTTATCTACCACATGATGTCCCAAAATTGCCATATAAATTTTTAGGTAGAGGTGAATTCAATGAATGATACAATCATGGTGGTTTTTGTTTTTGTGCATAAATTTGTATAGAATTAGACTTTGTTCCGTATTTATCTCGTAAAACAAAAAATAAATATTTAAAAGATACTAAAAACATTAATGAAACGGGGATGAGGTGGATAATACCTCATTATCAAATAATAATTGTAGCATCCAACAAGAATTGAAGGGATGAGGTGGATCACCGGCCACCCATAAACCCATCATTATAGATCTTCTATATATTCATCACATTCTCGATTTTGCTAGAGTAATATTTATGATTCTTCAACTGAAGGTGTGAATCATCGATTGCTACTACTACTAGTATTTAAGTTTCGAGGCACCGTCGGATTCAATGAATTCTGCAAAGAGTCTCACGTGGGTCCTCGAAATTATGCATTAAAAGGCGTTTGATTCTCGGATTATGAAGAAAACTATCCTACCTTCCCCTCTCTCTCTCTCTCTCTCTCTCTCTCTCTCTGCATTAATTGACTGCTTGCTTTTATTGAATATTTCAAAAGTCAAATTCCTACACTTTTAAAAATCAGCCCAAAGTGTGAGCTTTAAATATGCTACTCCTATTTGTCTATCAAAAGGTTGGACCACAATAGGTAGTACTCCCTCCGTCCCGGTTTGTTTGTCCAATTGTCGAAATACGTGTCTTTCAAAAATATACTTATATATTATATTTTATAATATTTTTTATGATTTTGAAGATTTTGTATAATAAAACAAATTGAGATCTATCAAACAAGATCCATATTGCATATTAAAAATATTACGAATTGAAAATTATAGCCAATTTTTTGAGAGGTCAAACGCTCCCAAAAAGTCAAAAAGGGGACAAACAAACCGGGAGGGAGGGAGTATTTTCCTTTGTTTGATGGTTCGGGCCAATTTCCGTGTACTGCAACTTATTTTCTTCTTCGGTCCAGCTAGATCATTCACTCCGAGACTCAAAAATTAACAATAAATTATTTTCTTGTGGTCTAGTTTTAAGAATCGAATCCTAATTAACTAATTTTTGGGCAGCTTCTCATCGTTTAGACTTGCTTTCACACTTGTGCTCTCAAACTTTCTGGAGTAGGAGTACCAAAATTGCTATGTGAATGCACTTTTAGAACGTCTAACACACAGACAATTCTCGTGGATATGTCACTATCTGTTGTTGACCGATCATATCAAATGTGGCAATGGGAAAACTAAAGAGGAAGAATTTTTCATGTACCCCTGTCTGAACTCATTCGATGTGATTCACTGTATTCACATAGTTGTTCATTATTAGGACATTGATTTTGGCGCTTTAAAAATGTACGCAGGCGCTCTATTTTGTACTGGATGTCAACAGTGGCGTAGCCAGAAATCTATGTAAGTGGGGACACCTTTTAAACACATTTCAACCAAAAAGTTTCGTACTAAGCAGCGTTAAAACGTTTGTGCTGAGAATTATAAAACCCAATATATTTATTAATATAGTAAATTATATATAGAATATAAAAACAATCGAATTGGTTAAATTGTCTTAGCGTATCAGTCTAAGAGCAATTCCCAATACAATATTTAGCAGTGTTCTAAAACTCGGAAATACTCGGCGAGTACTCGGTACAAGGTGCCTAGCCGAGTAGATTTAGGCATACTCGGTGGAATTACTTGGCCAGACGATTACTCGGAATTACTCGGCGAGTACTCGGCGAGTACGAGTAATCGGTAAAACGAATACTCGGAATTACTCGGTAAAATCGAAAAAAATTGAAAAAATGGGGTAAAATTCATAATATGTTAAATTTGAAGGGTCGTTAGTGTAATTTCAGTATATTTTTATACTTACCCAGTTACCCTAATCGACTGAACACAAAGCTGCTGCTGCTGTTCCTCTTCTTCTTCAAGCTGCTGCTTCGTACTTGGTTTCATTTGGTTTGAATGTTAAACTTTGTAATGGACTAGTAATTTTGTACTTAAGTTTCATTTGGTTTGAACATTGAACTTCTCTTTATGCATTATGAATATCATTTGGGGAACATATAAAAAAAAAATCCAAGTAATTTCTACTCGCCGAGTACTCGGCCTACAAGGTATAAGGTGGCCGGCCGAGCGAGTACCGAGTTTTAGAACATTGATATTTAGCAATACTGCTCTAATTGTTAATAATTACTAAAGTATAAAATGTATAACCCATGATTTAGGCATTTTTAAATTTTAGACATTATGCAGTAAAGAGTTCCAATTAGTAAGTGATTGCTATTTTTCATGTTAGACATCTCATTTTGCCAATGTAATGACAATGTTCAAATATGTGAAACAAAAAATTGAGATTGAAATGATATTGAACGTGTCTTAGACAGATTAAAAGTAAAATTTTGAAATATAATTAATTAGACAAAATACAAAATATGCATTTTAAAATCTTAAATTTTAAAAAAAAATTGAGTGGGGGCGCGTTCCCCCGCTCGTCCCATACTCCCTCCGCCACTGGATGTCAAAGTGGAGCACTTGCGTAAAAAAGTAGAGCGCGAAAATCAATTTTCTACTTGTTATTATTATTGTTATTATTTTTTCTAAGTACATTATGAAGCAAAGAGAAAACACAAGGGGCAACAAGAAGACGGAACATCCCACTAAAAATGGGTTAAGCAAAATCTCAGGAAGTTGCATCTTGGACTGAATGAGGGAGATGATCGCCTGACAATGCTCCCAAAAAATGAAATTTAGTCTGAAAGCCCGCTGTCGCCTAACATGGTTGTTTTTAGATAACGAATGATAATACTAAAGTGTCAAAAAAAGCACGGTATCAAAGTGAATTTTCACTCCGAGAACTCCACTGACGACTCACCCAGGGCGATCGAAGACCCGATTGACGATTTACCATCCGGATAAGTTCTCCTACTTGCCAAATCGACCCAGTGTGCAACGTACTCGTCCTCTTCAGCGAAAGTGACTCTCTCTGTGTCTTCTTCTTCCAAGTTTGCAACCCAAGTCCATCGAAGACTCGAGTCTCTCTTCCCATGTATGAAGTTTGCAGCCCAAGTCCATCGAAGACTCGAGTCTCTCTCCCCATGTGTGTGTACATCCAATTATGTAAGAGTCCGTTCTAGAAAAGTCCGTTCTAGAAAGGGAAAAAAGTCTTTCTTTTTTAAGAAAATAATTTCAAACTCAAAAATTATGGATTTATTGAAATTTAAAATTATACAATATGAATCTTGTTTTATGCGACACAAAAAAAATTGAAATTTTTTTTCATTTATATTATTTTTGAGTTTGAAAATGTAAAATAAACTGCTTATTTTTTAAGAAGATTTCTGGAACAGGATCTAAGTGCTGGTGATTGGGAGTAATATAGTATAAATTAGTTCTTGATTTTTGCTTAAATATATAA
The DNA here is from genome assembly GCA_019656275.1 of Rhododendron kiyosumense. Taxonomy (NCBI): domain Eukaryota; kingdom Viridiplantae; phylum Streptophyta; class Magnoliopsida; order Ericales; family Ericaceae; genus Rhododendron; species Rhododendron kiyosumense. The sequence goes on from BPLS01000585.1 coordinate 350,677, forward strand.
ACAAATACATAAGAATTTTTTTTTAGAAAAATAGTGGACAGCTGTTTCTACTCTTTTTTCCCCCCCCTTTGCCAACTTTTTGTAAATTGAATGTATTTGACTTCATGGCTTTTTCTCGCCAAAGTGCATCTTGCTTTGATAACGGCAACTCCTAGCATTGTGCCTCGTGTCTAGACCACAACAAAATTTTGCGTCTTAAGAGCAAGTACACCAATGGTTTGGAAAATTAACCATTAAACAGTACCAAATTGTATTTTTGTTAGTTCCTTTTACCTTTCATTCTATACCAATACTTTCCATAATCTTCTCCATTCCATTAAAATATTATAAATTACCCCATATGACAGAAGAGAGAGAAAAGGCAGAAGAGAGAGGAAGAGAAAGAATTGCAAGGAAAATAATAAAAAAATGTGTACATGGTGAATAGTGGTTAGCTATTTTTACCTACCCATTTTAAGAAATGTATTTTACATTTGTGTTTTGCTAGTCTACTACATTGGAATTTTAGAAGTTTACTTCTCTACCTTACCTAATTTTGTGGATATAGCTCATTTGATATACTTGCTCTAATCAGTGTGCCTCTCGCCCTTTTAACAATTACTGTGAGTAATAAGAGATTCATAAACATGAGAGTGAGTGAGAGAAGAGAGGGCCATGACAAAACAGATATTATGAAGAATCATTTCCTTGGGAAAAAATAGATCATTACCAATGCTGCTTTGTGGCTGTCAGTGCTCACAAAATCCTAAACTAACAGCTCATGTTAGCCCAACCACTACTCTTTACACCCAAAAACTATATCCAAAATAAATTAGCCAACAAAAAATGACAAAACCCAAAAAAAAAAGAAGAAGAAGAAGAAGAAGAATATCAAAAATCAAATTTTGCATTTTGTTTCCCTTTCACTCTGAAGCAATGGAGATTGGACCACTGGAGATGCTGCCATGGCTATCACCACAAAGATCCAATGCTCTCTCCAAATTAGCCACAATATCACTCATGCTTGGCCTATCTTTTCCCTCCATATTCACACAATGCAACGCCGTGTACCCCACCAGCTCCACCGCCTCCGCCTCGCTTACCTCCGGCGGCCCTACCCTCGGGTCCAACACCCTTCCCATTTCTCCCTCCTGAATCGCCGGAACCGCGTAATCGACCACCCTCGTCGGCTCTCCCGCGCTTCCACCGCTCCTGAATATCGCCCGCTTTCCCGTCAAGAGCTCAAGCAACACCACCCCGAGTCCATACACATCGCTCTTCGCCGTCAGCACATTTAGCCCGTAGTACTCCGGATCGATGTACCCGACCGTCCCGGCCGCCTTCGCTGGCCTGAAACCCCTATCGGACTCCGAACCCATTAAAGATAACCCGAAATCAGACACTCTAGCAGTCCAATTCGAATCAAGCAAAATGTTAGAGGACTTTATATCGCGATGGATGATCGGTGGAACCGCGTAGTTGTGGAGGTACTCGATCCCACGAGCCGCGTCTAGGGCGATTTTGATCCTCATTTTCCATGAATTCAACACGCTGCTACTCTTTTCGACGTTGTTTTTGTCGTGTAAATGATCATACAATGCTCCATTCTTCATGTACTCGTAAACCAAAAGCCTCTCATCTCTGTCCTCGCAATACCCTACAAGGCTTACCAAGTGTTTGTGATGAAGCCTAGACAAGAACGCTATTTCGGAATCGAAAGCGCTCTCCTTCTCTTGAAATTTCTTGGTTTTCGTCCCTGTTTCTCCCCTCTTAATGGCAACTTCCCGCCCGTCCCATAATTTTGCTCTGTAAACTATACCAAAGCTGCCGGCGCCGAGCTTGTTCGCCGGGGAGAAGTTGTCCGAGGCGGCCGCCAGGTCGTTGAAGGAGAACTCCTCCGCTCTTTCGGTGTGCTTGGAGGAGGTTCCGCTCCTCTGCCGCCGCATTATTCTCGACCCCTGCCGCCGGATGGTGGAGGACCTGGAAACGGGGCTGGGACTCGACGGCTGGCCGCCGCCGGGAACCGAGTTGGACCGAGTGACAGTTGGTTGCACCGAGTTGTGAATCTTCTTTTTCCCACAACAAACGCCCGTCCACAAGCAGTAAATTATGGTGCAAAAACCCGAAAAGGCTCCGACCGATCCCACGATCGCGAAAGCTAATAAACCCTTTCTCAGAGCCCTAGATGGACGTGATGAAGTGGGAGGGACAGCTGGTGGTGGTGGGAACGGTGGCGGCGGCGGCGGCGGTGGAACTGGAATTTTTATACCACAAGGTTTACATATACTGCCAGAACCAGAACAGAGGCTTTGAGACCCAGGGTATATACCACAATCACTGCAATTGGACTCAACACATGGCCCTGGGAGTATTTTGGGTAATGGAAGACTAAGCCCTGAAGGCCAGCCAGGCCCCCAACAAATGACCGAAAAATTACTCGTAGTCAATCCACAAGTGAAATTCAATCCTGCCACGATCGATTCGAAGGAGACCCCCTCTGTTGAATTACTTGAAAACCCTCCACTGGCACCCCAACAAATGATCGAACCGTTCAATCTACGAGTTGCGCAAACATGATTAGCCCCGAGTGCCAAACCAGAGTACTCGAAAGCCGAATTGGATGGAACTTGCAATTGACCAGAATCGTTACTTCCTTTACAGATCACAAACCCAGTGAGATTCAACCCACAAGCACTACTGACTCCAACAAAAACACTCGACATGGATAAATTATCGAACTGGGCTTGAATAAAACTCGCCATTGTTGAATTGCTACCCCAACAGGTAACCCTGTTCATCAAGACTCCGCAAGAATACCCTGACCCAGATGAGATTGACTGAAATTGAGCGGACTCATTTGGGAATTGAGCAGAGATTTTATCTCCTCCTCTCCAGCACTTGACAGTACTAGTGTTTGTGAGGGCGCAAATTTGGTCGTCGCCCATTGTGAGGTCCCGTAACGGCGCCGTGTCGTTGTTGTAGATTCTTTTTGGGGTGAAGTTGGGGTCCCAGCAGAGGAGGCTGGCGCCGCCGGACCTGACGCCGCAGAGGGTGTTCCTGCCGCCGGCGATGTAGTCGAAGGAGGTGGTGTTTGGAGAGAGAGTGATGGGTTGTTGGGCGTTTAAGTTGGGCTGCCAGCATTGGATTCGCTGGGTTTGTTGTTGGGCGAGGATGCCGCAGACGGTGGCGGAGTTGTAGATGACGGCGAGGGTTGTGGCGGAACCGCCGAGGGCATGGGCTGGAGAGAGGGTGATGGCGAGGAGGGTGATTATTATGGTGGTGGCGGCGGAGATGATGACTGGAGTCATCTAAGGGAATGGGAGTTGTTGAGGGCTATGAGGTTGGGCGCGGGCTTGGTCCCCTTCATTGGCGGAAATGGTAGAGAGAGAGAGAGAGAGAGAGAGAGAGAGAGAGAGAGGAGAGGGAGGGAGGGGATCCTAGAGAGAGAGGGAGGGGGGAGATGAGGACACCCAGTCAAGTTTAAAAAGGTTAATGTTAAGAGAAACTCTATATACTTCCTCCGTCCCAATTTGAGAGTTCATTATTTCTTTTTGAATTGTTCCAAAATGATAATTCTTTTCCAAAAATGGAAGGAAAATTTTGGTGATTTTCCAAAAGTGTCCCTCACAATTGAATATAAGTGTTATAAGTAAGTAAAATATAAGGGTAATGGTGGAAATAATAGGTAATATAGGTATAATCATTACTGTCCCCTAAAATAGTTGGAATCCCCAAGAGGGACTCTCAAATTGGAAGGGAGGGAGTACATATCTTTCCACCGCAACTCTGGACCGGTTTTGTTATGAGTTGTGGTCGAAAAATGTGTAGCAATTCTATAATGTTTAATTGTCAATCAAGAAATTATTCAATGCCCTATTAGGGCGAGATTGATTACGAATCTAAATTACACATTAATGTAGAGTCTACATATTTGGGGGTGAACTCCACACTAATGTGTAATTTAAATTCGTGCTGAACCTTGTCCACGGGCTTCTTCTTTTTTTTTTTCCCTTCTCCGACCAAAGGGAATGCAAGGGTACACCCGAAGTAGTTGTTCTCAACGCTGATTGGACGCCTATTTAAGTGCACACGTTCTCTTTTGGAAAAGGGTATGAAATATGAATCCTATGCAGTGCACAATCTGGACGCGCATGGGGCTATTTGTAAGAATTTGACTTCTCTCTTGGTTCATCAATTGCAACAATTCAAAAGTGTTTTTGATTGATTAGGTTTGTAGAAATAAACATTTAATGTTGACCGTTGACTAATAAGATAGGCGACCGGAATGTAACTATTTTATATGTTCTAAATTCAAATGATAGAGAAGTCCAAATTCGAGTATCGAGGAAGTCGGGTTTGTCCATAATGGTTGATCCCTTACATGTCTACTTTAGTGTTCACTTGAAGGGCAAACTATATAGATAATTCAGGCAAAAGAAAATATCGATCAGATGTCGGTTATCTTCTGATCGAATTTATAAATTTAATTGATCGGATGTCAATTACCACCTAGTAACTGATTTCGTCCTTAAAAATATATATATATGAGGTCAATTATAAGTATGATTTAATTTATGGATATATGCTTGTAAGTTCTACAAAATGAATGGCTAGAACATCGAGGTGGGACACGAGGTGAGATCACTGTCGCAAAATGCATGGGTGCATTCAAAATCATGGTATGCACAGAATCCATATCCTCCATTCGGATTAATTCCGTTCACCAAAATCATAGGCATTTGGTTTGATTTGTTAAACAATTTTTTGGGTAAGTTTTTAGATATGTTCTAACTGCCAATCTTTTTCGTACGAAATAAGTGGCCTACTATTAGGTTATCCCTTTTCATATCTGTTATGTTAATGAAAAAAGAAGAAGTTGTATATTGGTATAAAACTTTAAATAATTGATCTTTAGAACCTCGTCTCTAGTACTTCTTGGGGTTAAGTCGCAAGAGAAAAATCTTTTGTAAATTCTCTTGCCCCGACGTGGATGTCTTACTTTTGACTGGACCTAAAAAAAAAATAGTCGAGATGAGAGTAAATTAATCCGGAAATCCCTGACGTTGGAAAGGGAAAAAAAAAAGGCAAATGGAGAAGTGGGATGACCATGACCATAGGTCAAAACACATGAAGTTGTGGCTGCTGAGAGAGTTGGTTGTTTCCTAATTTGTTTGCAAGTGAATTTCTTGGAATTCCATAAAGGGGTGGCAGGTCAAATAAGTTGTGATTCGTGTGAATCACGAAAGGCGTGTTTGGTTTCTAGAAAACTCCAAGAAATTTCTCCAAGTTAACCTTTGTTTTTTCCAGGAAAAATGTCAATATTTTTGTATTTGTCATTTATGAAATACTTTCCAAAATTGAAAAAGTATTTTCATATTTATCATTTATGCACCATTATCTACTACATTTATCACAACAACATATTCAGACTTGAATTACAAAAAAAGAAAAGAAAAGAAAAGAAAAGCTACAAAACAAACGCTAGGAGGTTATCTCACTCTTGGATATATAAGCAAAAACTTCGCTTTGTTTTATTTTTCCTGTTTTTATAGTTAATTCTTGTAACTCGACTTCGTGCTACAGGTCTCGAGTTTGATATGAACGTCGAGGTTGATAATTCGTTCTTTCCAATCTTAATCATTCTAAAGTCAATCGGAGAACGTTTTCCTTACTTTTTAAAGACAAAATAATACGTAGTAGTAGTTTTTTTTTTTTAAATCATATTTTTTCTTTAATTCAACCAATGATGTTACCTCCCCGCATGAAACTGCGACCAAGTCTATCATCATCATTGACCTTTTGTCTTTGAAATCAAGGACTAGCAAGAAAGACCGTTTCTTCCATTTCCTAGAAAAAGGTTTTTGTTCAAAGGATTTTATTGGTTTAGTAGAGAGGACCCTTTCTCCTGTAGAAATTTCAAAGATGAAATCCCCAAATTTCAACTTTTGTGCTATTCCGCAGCAGTGCATTCTTGGTAACTTAATTGTCTTCTTTGTTTTGTATATTTTGTTCGTCTTTTTTGAATTTGTGTTAGATTTGCGTGATATTTTTTGGATTTATCATCCGTCTCGATGAGAGGAGTACAAAAAGTACAAAATTATGACCAAAAGCAAAAAAAAAAAAAAAGCTCCCTAAAGACGGAAAAAGTATCAAACAACTGTTTTATTTGTCTAAAGTGCCGCCTTATTTGAATTTTTTCAACATCGGTCCATACTTCTATACTTTTCCGATTCGAGCGATTAATCCCATAAATTACGATGAAAAGTTAAACTAAAAATTACGAAAAGTAAAAAAAATATTATCAAAATAAGTTTCAGACTTATACGTTAAAATAATTGCAACCTAAGGTTGCATTAAACACCTATTAAACACTAGAGTATAACTTGCTGGGTAGTCCTATGGTACACACCCCATATTAGGGGGTGTACCAGACGCACTATGATTTTAAACCCTTGGATTTAAACGTGAATAATTTGAATCACCCATTTATTAAATCAATTAATAAAATAAAAAATGGCTTAACAGGTAATAGGTTATTCTCTCTTCCTTGACTCTCTCTCCCTCTCCCTCATTTGTAAAATACTGCAAATTATATTACATAACCATAATTGTTACGGAGTATGACAATACAAAAAATTGGTATTTTCTTACCACAATGTATCGTACCAAAAGAACATTTAGAATTGTGCATTTAATATACTTGATATAAAACCAATTTCTCTGTTGTAACTGAATGTACGGTTGATTTGCAACCACGACACAATAATGACGATCAAAACTATTGATTTCGTTATATTTGTTGATTAAATAATCCACGTAATTTTTTGGCTCGATAGGGTTTAGAAAGCTCTTTTATCAGCACCCGAATTTAATAGTAAAAGGATTTTTTTTGTTTGATTAAGGGTCTAATGATAAGCGATCATCTTCATTATTGGTACATGTGATGTATTCATATTATGTAAAAGATAGACAGTTCCAATTAATCAGAAAAAAAAAATGCCTTACATGGGGCTCGGGTGGTGCATTACTAGACTTTAATGTATCTGGATACATTAAAAAAAATTCGATTGCGCAGTTGTCAATGTCTAATTTTGGTGACAATGCTGAATATCGTATGATTTAATATTCTAACAGTTATGATTGACCATTCTAAAAATATATTCGCTAATGACGTTTAGCTATGGTATGAAAACGTTAATTGAACATTTCGATTGCATTTTTTTATACGACATGTTGTGGGTATGAAAACATCAATTTATGGTGTTGTCATAACAAATTTGGTTATATTACTGAATTTGTGGTTTGGTATTTTGTTGATTATAACTATCGTTAACTGATCATTCCAATTGAATTTTTTTTATACGATACGTTATGGGTATGAAGACGTCAATTTATGGTGTTGTCATAACAAATTTGGTTATATTACTGAATTTGTGGTATTTTGGTCTTGTTACGGAATATTTTAATTAATTTCCTTTGCTATGCTATGACAGTTGTGGGCATGAAAATGCCAAATTATGGTTTGTTATATAATTTGTAATATTTAAATATATTTTCTTTTGATACGACATATTCCGGTAAGAACATGACAATTTTAGATGATGTCATAACAAATTAGGTTATTTTACTGAATTTGTGATATTTTACACATGTATTTTGTTTGGGTACAACAATTGTTGATTTTGGTACGACATATTTTGATTTTGTTACAGAATATCATACATGTCAAAGAATTTTTGGTACTACTCATTGTGGCAAGATAATGTCAATTTATGGTATTGTCATAACATTTGTGGGTAGTATTATTTAATTTGTGATATTGTACACATATATTTGGTTGGGGTACAAGTATTATGATTTCTAGTACGAATAATTATGGTTACATAATAACAATATTTTTTAACTATGGGTAACCTGCTAATGACCTGTTCAACAGGTAAATTTTAAAGTAGAAGTCGTAACTACCATTAAAATTATGCATTAGAAAACTAGAAATCGTCATAATGAAAATCACAAATTGTCATAACTTAGACATACGGTATACCTTGTGTACCATAACTTCCTCCATAACTTGCTATACATTGTTACGGCTCATTTCGGAACCATTTAGATTTTGGAAGAATTGATTAATTAACGTAGCACCAAAGATTGGGTTGGGACTTGGGAGAGGTCTTGAATTCAACTCCTCTCTGTATGACTAAATTTTAATTTAGTCATTGTGGTGGTCCACCTATTTTATATGTCACATATTGATTATAAGTTTAATAGAAATTATTGATATCTTTATTTTTTAGGATCCGGCTCCTCTCCAATCCCATAGAAATTGGAGAATCCTCCAATACCACATCCAAAAGACAGAATTAATCCATTAACTTATCTAATTTTTTTTTATCCTTTCCTAATTTAACTCAAGTGCTACTCAATGAGCACCCAATCACCTAATATGACTTCCCTTCATTATCTAAGGTTTTCCCTTCATTACTAAGTGGTGGAGCTTTTAGAGTTTGGATGGATGAGCTTTTATCTTCTCTGGAGCTAGCCTTTGTATTTTTATTTTTAGAATTGATTGAAGCTTCACAAATCTGAAATCCAAACAGAGTTAGAATAATGCAAATTAACATCGAGACTAGGATCCCTCTTTGGCTCCACCAAGAATCTTCCCTGCATCAGTAGCAACTTTCTACCACAAAAATGGGGCAGGATTTGAGGTCAATTACCTCAAAAGACCTTTTTTTGAACTTCCTATGATGCAATGGGAGCTTATTGATAGAAACAAATCAATTTAGATAGCCCGCTGTGACTCTAGTGGCGATGAGATAAACGCGTTATTTCTTCAAGAGAAGCTCCCCTAGAGATCCCTTTTTTTTTTTGAACCCAAAAAAAAAGAAAAGAGATACTTTGTTGACAAAAGAACACATGACGGGTAAGAGACAAATACTTTAGGGGAAGGATTAACAGATATGATTGAGTGCCCGTAGAGTATCATGTGAGTTAAAGTTAGGAAAGAAGAAAATAGATTAGTTAATGAATTAATCCTGACCTTTGAATGTAGAATTGGAGGATCCTCCAATTCTTATGGGATTGGAGAGCAGCCGGACTCCTTTATTTTATTCTATTGGTCAAAATAGAGAAGCTGTTTCCTAAATAAACTCTACTTTGATGGGAAGTGAGTATAATGTTCATTAAGGAAACTAGTACTCTTTCTGCCTATACAAGAGCGTTTAGGATTCCATCAATTTTATGTGTGATACTAAACGACTAGAAAGAAAGGCAAGGGAGAGAAACCTGTCTTCCACCTAGGGTTTAATATTATGGTTGCTCCAACAATCACTGGATCGCTCAAGTTCTGCATTACTGGATCCGGGTACACCGTTCTTGATTATTTAACTTCCGATTAATAATTGTATTGTGATTATCATGATAAGTTCTAGATCCTGACATAACGTAGGTCATTGATTATCTAACACCATTAAGATTAAATTTACACTCTCTATTATTGCATAGTATACATTGTTGAATTCATTACCTATAACAACTTAAGTTTTTGGACAATTGATAACTTAACAACTCTCTCCTTGATAGCTTAACTTTTTGCCTTTGGAGTAACAAATAGTACATATTTGTATCCTTATCTACCTAATAAAACACAATGGCGTAAGAACCACACAAATACAAGTTGAAAGAAGGGCTGAGATTCATTTGATCCAAAGGTTGATGTGTGCTCTCCAACTCTCTTAAGAAAACACCCACACTCTTACAAATATATTACAAAAATAACATCGATTCTTTTTACCCAAATCAGATTCTGTCGGAAGCATAAAAAAAAAAACCCTTACTTCTGTTGGCACATTTGGGTTGAGAGAGAGAGAGAGAGAGAGACCGCTCTTTCGAATCTCTGACGAAATCTTTCAAATCTGGGCCAACAAAGCTGCGTTAAATGTTCCTTACCCAGCGATATCTTTCAAAACTGTCGAGTTTCGTGGACGGTGGGAGCTGGGCCAAGAAAGTTTCATGAAAGCAAATGTATTTGAAATTTTTTGGAGTTTATTGGGATTTTTTTTTTGAATTTTTGGTCTCTGTTTTTTTGAAGTTTTGGTGTCAGCAAAGGGGGTCTAACAAAGAAAACATATCCATTTGGAAGAAAGCCTGCGAATTGAGTGGACGGTGGGCCAAAAAAGTTCCCTGAAAGCAAAAAGGTATTTGGGATTGGGATTTTTTGGATTTTTCGTCTCTATATTTTTTTTGGAGTTTTGGTGTTTGAAAGCAAAGGCTCTATTGGGATCATCGTTGGCAGTTTTTGGTGTTAAAAATGTTTTTGTAGCTAATTTAAAAATTTAGTTGGTGGAGTGCCGTAAGCACGGGTAATTCTCTTTCGTGCCGCTAAGAAGAAGATCACATACTACACACTAATGAATTGATTTAGTATTTGAGCCACTAGCTAGCAAGTGCCGTAGGCACGGACAATTCCGACCGAAATGCGTAGTGTCATAGACACGGATAAACACTAGTATTATAATAATTGCACAAACAACACTTGTTTTCTATTTCATAAAACTACTTACCATTTCATCTTTTGTAACAACTTGTTTTCCCAAAAAAAATAAAACACTTGAATATGACCCCCAAAGAGGCAGACCCCAGACAACTGCCTCTTTTAATCAAAAGTGTTATTATTGTTTGCTTTTTAGAATTGCTATTTTGGTCTCAATTTTAGAGACTGGGCTGTGGAGATGCTTCAGTCTTTGTCCTTGGTTGAGCAAGAATAATATCCAGGATATTTATATCCTCATGATGTTTTCAACGCGACTTAGTAAATTTGAACACGACTTAGAAAATTTTGTTACCAAATAATCATGCCAAGATATTGAACATGACTTGGAAAATTTGCACTCCAAAGGAGTAGTACAAACTTGGCACTTTCAGTAACGATGCTTCCGTCTCGGTCATCATTTGGCTTGGATTCCAACCAGTTTGGTCCAGTTATGGACTGTTTACTTTTTAGAGCTCGTCGAAAACATTGACCACGTCAAAAATCAATTTGATCGGATCTCGTTTGATATGATATCGAAAGGCATTGATCTTCATATAATTGTGTCAATGGGTTGCAATCCAGTGTTACACACTTTTTTTCTTACAAACTTAATGCATTTCAACGTCTTATCAAACAGTATTTGATCGACGTGATTTTCGGCGTGGTCAATGTTCTCGACGAGTTTTAAAAAATGAATGATTTTTTATCATTATTGTGGGCCCGGGAAGAGCCCACAAACAGTCCATAACTGGATGTTGGAAGCCCAACTGGTTGGGATCCAAGCCCATCGTCATTTGGGCACTTAAAAGGGAGAAGATTAATCACTCAAGAGCATTGATCCAAAGTCCCTTCCACCACACATTAACGTGAAATTCTCATACTTTTGGGGGTGGGGACCACCTTTGAAGCAACGCTCAATGTTCGCTATTGAATAATTTTTCCTTAAAAGGGTGTAGCAGATAAATATGAATTGTTTTATTGTATTTTGTTTTGTTTTGTTTTGTTTTTACGTAATCTGTTTTTGTACAATATAATGAGATGATATATTTCCACTCAACGAAATTACAAAAAGAAAAGGTAAATGGATCTCTCTTTCTCTTATGGGATGCCATTGTTGTAGAATAGGGACAAAAGTGAAAAGGGCATTCTGGAGGACAACTCAAAAGAAAGGGTAAAAAAAATAATCCATTCACCTTAACAACTTATTTTTGCGAATGACTTACTATACTAGGCAAATGCAGAAAAAGATAAAAACCTAAGCCAGCTTCGTGTTGGAAAGGCGCCGCCGGCGGTCTGCTACAAAAAGACAGACAACAAAGTGCATACAAAAAAAAAAAAAGGAATTCCAAAGTTACAGAGTGTTAAGAATTCTGGAGCAGTTGCTTTTTCCTCAGATATATATATATTTTTTTTCCCGATGGTGAGGGATGTCGTGGCCAGCTTGCATGCAACTCTACTGTTCTCCATCCCGGTCTAGTCAAAGGCAGGGGCCATTCACGTCAGAACTAGGGGATTCATGAGAGATTTCTCTTCTTTGACCTGGTCCCCAAGAGGTTGTCAAGTTTCGAACTCCGGATGTCTCGGTTTATAGCTCATCCTTGTTAACACTTGAGCTACCCCTTGGGGCTTGGGGTTAAAAAAAAGCTCCGATTGATTCTCAACTAGTTGCTTCGTTCATTATAATATCAGAGACAGGACCTGCAGGAGGTATATACTTGCTGCACCCTATAATGAGAAGCAGCCAGATCACACACACCCGTGATGCTTTATGCAATTCCTATGATTTTTCAAGTGGAATATAGAAAGCCGCACATACCCTTGGTTATAAAATACTGGCAGGGGACAAAGAACTAAGGAAAACATGATAGTACTAGTTGTTCCAGGGGAGTACAGGGCAAAAGGAATGCTCACTTGTTCTTGTTTCAATTACCACAAAAAAAAAAAAAAAAGAAGAGGACTTTTAACAGGTTTACAGAACATAGAATATGAATAAACATTATTTTGATCACACGCTCTATATAGAACAGAAGTAAGGATCAGGCATCGTTTGGTACGGGTTAACGTTTGAAGAGATAGATGGCGAGGAGGGGGACTGAACTGGGAAATCATAGTGAAGGGTGTCATTTATAGCGAAGTTGGTTTTTCGGTTTGAGATAGGAATTGTGTATTGGTTGTTATAACCGTGTTTGATTCGATTGAGGAGTGAGGGGGGTAAATGTGAGAGAATGTATGGATTGAGACTAATCCAGTCAGACTGGACTATGACCCTGCCTATGCGGATTCGCAATTCGGGCAGACTATAACTAAAATACAACCAAACACTGCCTATGCGGATTCGCAATTCGGGCAGACTATAACTAAAATACAACCAAACACTGGATTAATGGGCCCACAGAATTCGCGTAGAGAGTTCATTGATGCAGCGGGGAAAACAGCTATACAACAAGCTTGTGTGAGTTTGACGAGGAAGTGCTACAATTTTGTTCAACCAGAGGAGGACGGAAACCCAAGATAGACAACTAGAGCGGCATATCGACCTGCTTCTCACTTGACAGGGTTTCTATTGTTCTTTTTTGGTTTCTAACATTCCTCCTGATTTGAAATGTAATCCTGTTTGCGAATGTAACTGATGGTTCTCAGTCCTGAAGGATATCAGTTGTTCAAAAACAGAAACAAAGAAGAGAAGAAAAGCCTTCCCAAGTGCCATACTTATTTTCATATTCAGTTCTTATGGTTTCTTTTGGTATTATTTTCTGTGGCAATTTTGCCAAACACAGTATTCGATTATCGTATACCAAATAGTTTGTCGGTATTGTTAGTTGCGAGATTATGGTGGAAATCGGCTTCAACTCAACAGGTCTCGTCTTTTTTTCTCACCGGTAAAATGTTAGCACATTAGTAAGTTTATTACAGATCTAACAAATCCACCCCTAGCGAAAATCAACTTCTTCAACAGCCAATTTGGTTCTTATCAATAATCTACAGATTTAACAATCCACCCCTTTTGCAACTTCTTCAGTAGCCAATATGAACTGGCGGCATGGTACTAATTCAGCGGTACGGCAGCATACCACAGGTGCTAGCATCACCTTAATAACAAGTTCAATGGAACAACCTCAGTGCCCAATAAAGGATCACTCAGCCACGGCGCTATGTCCTACCAAGATTGGCAGCCATGTGTTTCTCTTGTAGGAAGAAAAGGCGCTAGATGAAACCATGACTACTCACTATAGGTTGGGCACACCACGTGATCGTGATCCCGGGAAACGGAATAATTTCCCAGAATAAAGAGACAACTAGAGCAGAAAAGTAAAACTGTTAGGAGCATCACCCGCATGGATATTTTCTCACCAAAAAACTGTATGATTCATTTCACAACAAGTGTTCAATTACAAAGAGGGAAGTCCATTAACATCTCGAACCCGAATCATTATTGGATATCTAATGGATGAGCCTGCATCCCCCGGGACAACTCAAAAAGCCTCTTTCCCAGAAAAGAAAGAATTACCAACAGAACGAGTTTCAAAATTGTTGATAAAAGAATATGTATACACAACGCAGATTAGTTAGTTTATATGCAGTATGTACTGACCAGTAATTCACGATCAGAAGTTGAAACATCTATTGTTGGCTTTTGTGCTGACAGGAAGCTATTCAGCTGAAGATCTGCCTCAGAAGTGGTAAGCCCATAGAAACAACCATTTGCTCATAAATTCAGCAGGAATTCGACTCATACTCATGAGAAAGCCAGGGGTGCTCTAGGGCCTCCCTTGCTGTCGGACGCCTCTGAGGGTTTATCTCGAGTAAGTCCCTCACGAAATTGATAAATCCAATATCAGAGACCGGCATGTGATGCTCCAAGGATGACTCCTCAGGAATTACATACTCCAGTTGGTTCGTATCCTAAGTATAGATACAAGTTCAGAAAAAGAATAAACTACACAAAATCCAAACATATAATTTGTAGATTGTCAATGATTCTCACCCCTTCCTTATCTTCTGAAAAAAAGTGCATTTTGAGTATGTTTTCTCACATCGTAAGAGCAGTAGAGGGTTTGAAATGAAATACTTTGAAAAGAATGATGGAGCAGCATAGCTACAGAATTCATATAATGACTGAATCGTGTAGGAAATAAAAAACTATTTGAAATTGATGTGTATCTTGGCTACTAATCATATAGGAAACTGGAAAAAAATTCAGGAAGACAATAATTTTGTGCATGAAACCAATGCTGAATTGAAACTAACAAGGTAAATTCACCAGCAAATGGAAAACTATGCTAAAATGTTCTTTTAACTTCTTTTCTAGGTACCTCCTAGTGAGCCCCCGGAAAAGAGAACCCAGAACTAGAACTTCATATGTTCTGTAACAAGTTTCAACCAAACATAAGGCCAGTACTGATATACCTAAGTGCATGAACAAATTCAAAATTTATACGAAAAACAGAGAACGGTAAAGCAACCAAACCTCATTTATGAGATAAAGATCATATTCTTCTGTAAAATATTTGTGGGTCTCCTGCCCTTTCTCTAACATCTCCATATCAATTGGACCAAGCATGCCAATCATGCGAGCAAGTGCCGTCACAAGTGTGTCATTTGGGAAAAGGACCTAGTAGGAACATAAATGATGAGCAGAATATAAGAATTGAAATAAAAGTTGCAAAATGAGATTCAAACTCCTTCGGATATATGAAATCAGCAAATCCATTGAATAAGATTTCAAAACTATTCCAAGTCCAGTAAAAAAAATAGAACAAAGCCAATCTAAGACATACTTCCCCAGAGCATAGCTCAGCCAAGATACAGCCAAAAGACCAAATATCAATCCTCTGGTCATAAGGGAGGCCTAGGATGACTTCAGGAGCCCTATAGGAACGAGATTGTACATAAAGGCACAAGTTGTCTGTCAGAAAGCAACTGCTTCCAAGATCAATAACCTTTATCTCACATCTGCTGTAGCTTTTGATAAGAATATTCTCTGGCTTAAGATCACAATGAATAATCCCCAAGTGATGCAGATATTCCAACGCTTCCAAACATTGCCGGGTTATGAGCTGTGAAAGTGAAATAGCACGTGTGAAGTTTTTCGTGTTTCTTGGTTAGTAATTATAACTCCATTCAACAGCCACATGAATCCATGACCCGGTTAAACAAAATATTAAATGGATGAGTAACAATAGCAAGTAGCATAATAGCACAATACCTGCAGTCTGCTCAGAGTAAAGTAGCACTCTCCACCAGATTCTTGATTATATTTCTGAAATTCATACAAGTTTGCCCGAAGAAGTTCACAAACAATGAAAAGGTGCTCCTGCAAAGTTTATAATATAATGCAGGAAACGATCATTGGCACTGGCTACACACTAATTTAAGTAAGAACATTGCTACAGGTACAGCAACAATGGTACAGCGGCTAAATTTTGAAGGAAAGTTGGATGATTCATAAACACCCTTTCCGATATCGGATTGAGATGATTTTTACAGGGACCCTAAACGAAATGTTTTAAACAAAATGAGCGGTTCCGATCATCTTTGCGGGACCCGAAACGGGCGCAAACGAGATCTGTACCTGGCTGCTGTACCATTGTTGCTGTACTCCTAGCTTTACACTTTAAGTTATTAACCCAGACAGTGAAAAGACCAAATAAGGCACTTGCAACCTGATTTTTAGTTGAAATCAATGGTGCAGAATGACATTAACATCCATGTGCTGATTCAAAGGAAATAATCACCACCTAGAAAGTTCAAGCTCTGCTAGTACTTCAAGTTTAGCCTTAGTAACGCAATTGAACCTTAGTTACACGAAGCGGGAGCGGGGACGGGAGCGGGAGCGGGGGAGCGGACGATCATAGAAGTGTGGGAGCGCCATTGGGAGCAGTTAGGAAAAATTATTAAAATTATAAATATATTTTGGAATTTTATATTGTTAAATGTCAATATAAAATACTATTCTACCACATAAAATATTACTATTAAAATTATAAGTTTCTAGTTATATTTCAACATTTTTATGGTAACACATGATTACACAATAGAGCTCTTGTGCATATTAAGTAGGCATAAAAGTTAAAGGCATTAGTATGACTCTAGAAGGTTAAGATCAGATGTGCAGACCAACAAGAACAAAACAACTTTAAAGGTACCAATTGCAACTTGAATCATAAGTCTCTCAACCGTTTTTTGGGTGTAAGTTCCCGTATAGGTAAGGAACGAGTTCCCATATAGGTAAGGAACGAGTTCCCGTCGTCATTGGGACGAGTTTCTTGGAGTTTCCTTCGACAGGAACGCGGAAGCGCGTTTCCGTCTAAAAAACGCGGGCATAGTTGAAGGTTCCTGCAACTAAGAATTGAACCCTCTCTAAAGACAACCATATAAAGCATTATTGGAGGACAAGTAATGTGGTGACTATAGGTGGCAAACGGGCGGGTTTGGGGGGGGGTTTGAAATGGGACATGGGTTGAATGTGTGTGGGTTGAATATGGGTCAATAGTAGACAGGTTAAATATGGACGGGTCAAATATCGGTCAAGTTATACCCATAAAACCCGACCCAACCTGTTTTCCTACCCCCCTTTCTCCTCTCCCTTCCTGCACGTTTCAAATATGTCACTGCACAACACTTGAGAAATATGCTGTATCAAGTAAACAGCAATCTGGTAATCCATATAAATCGTATTATCCACCGTCGTATTAACGTTGGTTGTAATGTTCACTTGATTGCCGGAAGTTGTGACGTTGAGGGGGAATTTTCCAGCGCCGGCATCACCGGCTTGGGTTCTCAATGGAATAATTGCCAACGGTTTGGAATTGAGAAATGGAAAGGAAAGTGGGGACCACGTGGAACTGGATCAACTCTTCTTTTTGTTGATTGAAGAGGGAGTTGAGAGTGCCAGCTTGGAGGCTGAAGAAGGCGCTGTCAGATGGGGCGAAAATGGTCACTCCATCGTTGGAGTTGTTGAGTTTGTTATTGATTTGTTTGCCCGCTTGAACCCATTTAAACCCATGCATATACGAGTTAATGTGATTTCACACGTTTATGACCTATTATTTATGGGCGGATTTGGACGGATATGGACGGGTCATGGATTGGTTTGAAAACTGCCACCTCTAGTGGTGACTCTGGTCTAAGCATACCCTTGTCATTTGCCAATGCCTACAAATCAGGACAGATTTCAGGATTTCTCTCATTACGAATGCATAGATATAGAACCACTGGCCCCACACATCAGTTTTATCGAAACATCAGAATAATAGTGACAAATGCATACATGATGTCCATTCTTCAAACTACAAATCCCCATACCTGAAAGTAGAAGTAATCATATAACCGCAAAATGTGGCGCTCATCACCAGGGTCATGCTTATTCACAAACTTTAGAAGTTTGATTTCATCTAAGCTCTGATCAAAGAAGTCCTTGTCATTTTTAATGATCTTCAAGCAAACATCCATTCCTGTATGCAGATCATGTGCCTGAGCAACTTTGCTGAAAGCAGCTGAACCTAGGTATTCTGTAATGTAATATCTGCTGGCAATGATACTATTGAGTACTATAGGCAGATCTTTGTTCTCTTCAAAACCAGTCCTGTGCAGGGAAAAGAAAACTCTTACAGCTGTTTTCTCTACAAAATCAACTTGCAACAAACAAGCTCACAATCTCTATCAAATGACACACTTCAGTATCTCAGTTGTTTTATATAGGATAGGCTAACCTTTCCAAGTCAAAACAAGTCAATGAGGTATAAGTGCAGAATTGACAACTCCCAAAATTATATTGGCTCCAACAAATTTTATCCACTTGTCTTGGCGTACACTACCCCATTCTGAATAAAAGCAGAGAAACTTACCGATTTTTTCTGTGGATAATTCTTAGATCGAATACTTCATATTCATCCTCGTTAGTGTCAAGCATCGGAAGCTGATCTTCGCTAACACCATCCTCTTCATTAGCATCAACCTCTGCCTCATGAGCAACTGCGGCTACTTTTGTTGCATTTCCACCTTTACAGTTATCTTTCTCACGATGGAGGAGATCTTTCTCAGCAACTGAAATATGAAAGTCAGGAGTAACTTTGAAGTCTGCAGCACAGTCATTGTTGGAGCTCCTGTCACAGGTAATGCTATTTCCATCAATTTTTGGACTTACGAGACTACGGTCCTTAGGATCCGTTCCGAAAATTCCTGCATCTGAACAGCATATACAATTGGGGGAAGAACAGCTATATACAGTGCACCCCTCTTTCTCCTTTTCAACATTTCTTTCATGTTGGACAATTTCGTTCAAATGATCATATTCTGTGCATTGAACCCCATGTACGTCATCTGTGGAGGAAATAGTATAAGGCCAAGGCTTATCCAAGTAATTACTGCTTTCTACAGTATGAAATCCTTCTGAGATGTTATTGAAATCCAATTGGCTGTCGATTTGCTCCCCTTTCTCCAAAGTTGTAACAAACTTGTCCTCACTTGGGCAGGTAAAGGAGTCTGATCTGCCAAAATGGGGAGGCAAAGCGTAGTCCTCGTCTTTCTCATTGTACCACCAGTTGTCATTTTGTATATCAAAATCCTGGTAATCACGAGCCGTACCAAATTGAGATAATCTATCTGACGAAGCTTGGGAGCTTACCCCGGTCATATTGTGAGTGCCATATGGATTTGTGAAATCTGCAGAAGAAATGCAGAAGTACTCAAAAAACAAGGAGGCAACTGACGTCTTATCAGTCCAGTACAAATTAAAAGTTAAAATGATTGGTCTTATACTCTTAACTAAACAATGCACATCAACATGTTAGTATTAGTCTAACTGTCTTGCCACATCGTGGGCTATAGTTGCAAACAACTAGAGACTCAAGTACTGAAAGAAAGGACAATACTGCAAGTTTAGAGCAAATCCATCAAAATGCCACTTTAAGGACATTAAAGACTTCATTGCCCTGTTTGATTAGCCAGACTAATAAATGAGGGAACATAATGCCATGTGATGAGTAATCCACCATACTAACAGTGATGGGATTACCAATACCACAAGCCCTGGGGTACTGAATGATGCCCCATGTCCGGGAGTAGTCGTGCAACATAGATCTTATCCTTCCACAGTTGGCTGCATTCAAATGCAAAAATGTGGTCCCATGGGATTTGTATTCGTAGTTCGATTTCTAATCCAGCCCATCAATGAGGCCCAAAGAACATCCCTACGTAATTAAGTTAAAAATCAAATTAACTTAAGTAATCATGCATTTCGCAGTGAGTAAGTGATAAACAGCACAGGAACAGAGTGGTTATCGTACAGAGCCAGATAAAATCAAAGACAGAACAAAAGGCGAGACATCTATTTTTTCCAAAATTAAAAAACCTGGCGACCCAAAAAAACAAAATTGCTGATACCGTTACTGAACCGTTAATTTGGAACAAAAAAAGACAACGGCAAACAGAAACTAAAAACTAAACCAAGCAAATTGACAAAAGTAGCGATACACTCACACACCCAAAAAAAAAATTCACTGGAACCAATTGATAATATTCTCTTTTGATTATAGTAGGAACTATAAATTTCGACTGAAGAAGCAACAAATGATTCGACTTTAATCGGGCCAGTCTCAGGTTTGAAACCTCCAAGGTGCTGGGACCGGTCTATCCGGGATTCGCCTTAGGGCCGCTAGTGGATGGTGCGATTAGTCCACCAGGACTCGAGGAGTGCGTAAGCTGCCCGGACACTTTGACTTAGCAGGAAAACAAACAAGTGATTGGAATCTGAAAGGCACTGTACCCGAAGAACACAAATCAGTAGTGGAAGAAACCAAGCTGACGAACTCCTCCTCAGCAGAGCCGTCGCTCGAATCACCACCACCAGCGCCTCCGTCCTCGGCCTCCGTCCGCCTCCGCATCGACGGAATCTTCAGAGGCGGCGGCGGCGGCGGGAGCATCGGGAAGAAAAACCTCTCGAAATCGGCCGACCGCAATTCGGACTTTTCAAGCAAGTCCTCCATGAGCGCCGATTCGGAGTCAGAGAATCCGTTCTTCCTCAGAAACTCCAGCACTGCTTCGACGCCGGAGACCGCCATGGGCGACGGACAGGATTCAAATTGAAACGGAGAGGTGAGAAGTCAAAGAAGGAGAAGGATTCATGGGAGTGAAGAGAAGTGGTATGTTCAAGATGGTCAAAATTGAAATTTAGTTTACGGAGAGCTAGGTTTTGCATGCCTGATGCCTGTAGAGAGAGAGAGAGAGAGGGAGAGAGAGGGAATATATACACACACATACATACATACATAGAGAGAGAGAGAGAGAGAGAGAGAGAGGTGGGGATGCTCCTCTGCTGTAAAACAGAAGCCAGTGGAAAGATCTCTTACCAACTTTTGAAAAGGACGATGGGTCGGGTCCAACGGGTATTTTCTATCACTGGGGTCAAAGAACACGTGTAAAGGTATGATAAATCCACGGGGACTTTGCCCTTTATTTTCAAAGGGTTTCCATAGCCCCGGATTGCACGCAGCTTTATGCCTTGTTCTCTTTGATTTTTAAACAGTATTTCTTAAAAAATACCATCTAGATTCCTCCTAAATTCTCTCTATTTTTAACTTTTTTTTCTCTATCTCTCTCCATTTATTACCCCTACTATTTTTCAAAAAAAATTTCAAATCTCAATCCAAACACAACATTAACCTCATTTTATTAAGATTCTTATTTTTTTAAATACTTATTTTTTATTTTTACGAGACAAGTTAATTTTTTATAATACATCATTTTTAATTTAAAAAATACTATAAGTACTTAATAAAAAATATTACATATTTATTTTAGTTAGTGGAATAAAATCTCAACCTATTCATTTTTTAAATTTGAGGAAGGTTTTTGAAAAAAAAATGGAAATAAAAAAATTTATGAAAACAATACGCAGAAATTTTGAACAGCGAAAACGAAAGCTGTCCTCCCACAGCAGACGTCATTGGGCGTATTCTTTGGTCAGTTGGCATTTGTTTGCCTTGTTTTTTTGTTGCGAGAAAGTCATGCGGTCGTTGCAAGGTCTGGGGACCACTTCGGTTGTGCGAGCGAACGGTGTCGTATTCAAAGTGAAAACCACCGCTTTGCAATTTGCGGGTTGCGACCGTTGGTTTTTTTACCGGCGGTTTGTTGAGCACATACGCAACTCTCACCTACTGTATATTTTTTATTTTTTATTTTATCTTATATTTTTTGTCTTGAAGAAATAAGCACATTGACTTTTCTCAAGAACTCCAAACTTTGTCAGTAAACCACTGAACATACCACCATCTTCGCCGGAGATTGTGAAAAAAAGTATATAAACATTTTCAAGTGGTCTGTACTGTAAAATGGTTCTGCTAACAAGTGTCCTGTGCTCCGGAGACGCAAATTAAGATGCAATAAATTTAAGATATTCTTCAATATTTAATGTTATTTTTTAAAAGAATGTTTGACTTGTTTAAATTTTAATGTTAAGGTCTCATTTCGCTTAGAAAAATTACTTTATTTATTTTTTAAATTAAATGTGATGTATTGTGAGAGAATGATCTGTCTTGTAAAATGAAAAATAAGATACTTAAAAATAAGAACTTTAACGGAACAGAACCTAATTGTCCCGCTTTACAAAAATAAAAATAAATAGTTGAGTGTGTCATCCGACTCATCCCCACAAAAAGGTTAAGAATCGAGTCATCGCTATGTTTTTTGGGGTGGGATTTAATACCCATTGACAACAAACAAATTGTTGATGCAATCCAAATCTTATAAACAGATTGCTAATAGAATCCAAATCTTATCTTAGATATTTTTATTAACCATGTTGATCATAAGAAAACCTGAATGTCATTCTTCTTATTCATATATAAAAACCAACAAAGAAGGAACTTCAATAGATTTTGTAACTATATTGATACTCCATAAAGTATAAACCTTTGGGAAATGAATAGCAAATGCATACAATACTATTTTGTGCTCGACGAGTTTTAATATATAACTACTAGTGCATGCTCGTGCCTAAAGAGATAATGCAACTTTTTAAACACAATCAAACACCGGTTGTTTTGGATAAAAAAAAAAACACTTGTTCGATTTTTTTTGGATTCAACTCCATCTCATACGGGGTAAATTCCGTATGTGTGTATGAAAATCTATATAAAAGGAACGTAGAAGAAGAGAAGAGAGAGATCTCAATTTTGAACGTAAGATCTAATTAGTGGAATTATGCAATTATCACTATTTTAGAGAGAGAGAGAGAGAGAGGGAGAGCCGTATGATTTATGGGGCAAATTAATAGACAGAATTTATGTAGGACAATAGATTCAAAAATCGTTCTCCCTTATTATATAGATTCAGATGTCTGTTTGTAGATACAATGCGTAATGTTACATTATCAATGGACGTAAATCTCATTTAAAAAAAAGGATGTAAAACTACCTTTTTCTTTTCTTTTTTCCTTTTTTTGACAAAAGGGAGAAGATTTTATTAATCTGAGAGGCAGAAAAACACCTAAACATCAAAAAGAGAGAGAGAGGAACCCCATGGGGGCAAGGTAGTTGTCCACAGACTGGACAAACTACAAGAAAGACCTTCTTAGCACAAGCATGTGCAGCTCTATTGACAAAACTAAATTCACACAACTGAAACGAATCCTTCAATGTTGAACAATATTGTGCCAAAACTGCGATATTAAAGGGAGAATCTTTTGACATGGAACAGCTTCAAACAATCAACTCCACATCCGATTCAAAGAGAACACATCCTATATTCAGAGCAACACCCAAATTCATACAATTTCTAATTGTCATAGCCTCCGCAAGCCGTGGAGAGGTAAGGCTTTCATATGACTTAATAAAAATTCCCAAAATAGAGTCATTCAATCCCTAGCAATTGCTCCTGTTCCACTAGTGCTCGATGCCTTTAATACCGCTGCATCAACATTAATTTTTATCATGCCTTCATCAAGTCTCCTCCAAACCAAAGTCTCAGGATTTGAAGAAGCCACTTGAGTAGGGGAAGGCTTGACATTAGCCTTTAGAAACTCAAAAAAATCTGCTTGTGCCTTTCCATTAACTACCTCCGCAAGCCAACTTGTACCATTAAACACCAAATCGTTTCGGATTTTCCAGATCCACCAGCAATACGAAAGGCCGCCGAGACCCAATGTTGAAGAGAGGAGACAAGCTAGACGGATACGATCACAAATACAATGCCGCCAGTAAGACATATGTCTACAATCTTCAAGTTCCTCAGGTCTAAGGCGAAAGAATCCACACTTTTGAGGCAAAATCACATCGGAACAACAAATGACAAATAGATTCCTCCGCGTTTCCACACAGTGAGCAAATTAGATTAGAACATACCTTCTTTGCGGTTAGGGTTGACTCGGTTGAGTTGGTTGCTAGAACTTCATTGAAACACTTCCAAGCAAAAAAGTTGATCTTTGGATGGATAGGCAAGCCCCATAACTTCTTCCAAATCTGTGCCATCACATTAGCAGAACTAGATTGAGCTCCATGATTATCCAACTCATTGATCAAGCTCTCTTTTTCCAAGCAATAAGCAGATTTTACGGTGAATACGCCATTTGGGGAGTAGTGCCATACTCTGCGATCCCTTTTTCGCGTGGTACTAATAGGCAAAGAAAGGATAACGGCTCCCTCTTCCTCATTGAAACTTTCTTTGATCAGCTGCATCTTCCATGTCTTTGTGGAATCGTCAATAAGATCAGAAACATAAGTTATGGTGTTACTCCTTACCGAACTCAGGCTAATCTTGAAAGCCGATGGTTTTGGCAGCCAAGGGTCCTCCCAATTTTGAATATTTTTTCTTGAACGAACCTGCCACCTCCAACCTTTATTGAGTAACTATCTAGTTCAACAAATGCTTTTCCAAGCCCACAATGCCTGGTTGCTTACATTTGCATTGAAGAAAGTTGTGGTGGGAGAGTATTTGCCCTTGAAAATTCATTTGAAGAGAGATGGTTCACCGAAAATTAATTTCCACCCTTATTTAGCTATCAAGGCCCTGTTAAAAGCTTCCAAGTCACGATTCCCCAATCCATAGTAAGTAATTGGTTTCAGATGATGTAACTCTATCTGTGTTGCTCTTTCTTTTCCTGGTTCCATAAAAACTTATCATTCCAAAAGGAAAAGTCATAAAATTAAAGGCATTAACACTGCAACAGAGCTGATTGAAAAAGACACTTCAAGAGACCCAAAATTGTTAGCCTCTAAACAATAATTGGAATAGTATTGCTTGCAATAGTCATGATGAAAAACCTTATTATTAGTCTAGACCTTATTATTTAATCATCATTAGAAAAAGTAAATCATACATCCTCCAATCAAGGAGATTGTTAGGGCTTGTGGGACAATTAATAAAGGGCCACCACATATGTATGTGTAGAGGTGATATATAATTTCTAATAGGTCTCACAATATGTGGTGAAGAAGGCTATTGGAGCATTGCAGGCATATTCAATAAACTTTCATTCCAATCACTACTCCATGAACGGACATAAATTTGAAGTCAACAATCTGAATAATTATCGGTACTAAAGAGATTAATCACCGTTTATCTGAAGCTAGAGTTAATAATCTCAATATAGGTAAAGTTATGAGTGCCAATGTTCCATTATGTCTCTCCCTAGTCAGCAATTGTCTAGGTGAGTTGGTATGTGGAATTACTCTCCTACCCTCATCCAAAATATAACCCATGGCCCGACATGAAGGGCAGAGCCAGAAATTTTGAGTGGCGGTCCAAAACGTACAACCCGTATAGTTCATGTCTTCGATTTTATGATCAAAGGAAATAAATCATCAAACAACATCAACAAAAGAACTAAAAACCATCTTGCTACATTAAACTAATTTTGATTGCACAAAGAGTAATTGCAAATAAATCATCAAACAACATCAACATTCATGGACAAAATAGCATAATTGCATTGTTAGTACAAAGTTGGGGTAATCGAGCGATCGAGCTTTCCATATTGTTTTCACTTTTCACTTGGGCTTCTGTACATTTTTGTTTTGTTTGGTTTGGGTGTTGGGGCAATGTGGGTTTTTCGCCAAATCGTGGGGTCAAATATAATCCTTGGTTAAGTCACTAACAATTGTATCAACATGCCTTCGCCTCTGCCTTTCTCATTGACCAAATTACCAATATGAAAATAGATGGCTCGTTCGATCAACCAAACAAAATAAATGTTGTTAAAACTTTTTGTTTTTTGGTTAATGCAGAGTGTCCAAAGCCAGCTTACGTGTGCCTTGAATTAATTCCTACAACCCCTCCAATAGCTGTCTCACATGCTTACGCGTGAGGGTGAGGTGGTCATAAGAGATGTTGGCAAAGAAAATCGAGGAAGTCTGTAGAAAATGAAGACGGTTGAGTGGCATTTTACAAAAGGAATAATTAGGAGGACTCCAAGTTTTCCATTGTGCTTGTGGGCTCAATCTTTTGTGTAGGGTAGCTAATTATTGGGTATTCCGAGCAAATAAATGATTGTCACTATATAATGTGGGTCACTTCTTAGTTTCTAACCAATCAGTAAAAGTGAATGGTGAAATATTTTTATCTAAATAATTTGTCTCTACCTACATGACTGGGAGTACCAAGTAGGCAATGTCATGTGCCGCTCTGGAAACGCTGAATAAACCCGTGTTTCACCCATTATTGGTTTAGTTACTTTATCGGTGCAACCTACTTTTCATGGGAAGCATGAATAATTAGTACACCCCACCTCACAGGTCACACCACAATTTTGTTGGCACACAATCCTTTTCACTTTTCTCAACATCTGTTTCATGGGGGGGGAGAGATGTAAAGGATGATAATTAGGTGGTGGGTTTTCATTGTTCCTTGAAAATGTTAATGGTGTTTTGTACCTTTCAAACTTAAATTTTTTGCCTTTCGATAAATGACTTAGATATATAGGTGTAGTTTTCTCCGACTTCAGTTGGTTGAAGTACAAGAACTTTAATTGATAATTAAATAAGCAATTTATAAAAGAGATAAACATGGATAGAATGATATGCGCTAGCTCTATTCAAAAGATGTCGGTCATCTCTAATTTCCATTGAACCTGAACAATGATACATTTCCATGGTTGGACAAGTCTGAGTTGAATATATCATCCGATCTAATAGTACACAGAGTCCGAATAAATGGATTTGGATTTTGTGTATAGCAAATTGTTAAAGAGGTGAGCCTTAAATTGTTTTACAATCTCTAATCATACACTCGTGTAGAGAACGTACAATTCATATAAAGCATCTTATCATGCCCTCTTGGTGCACCAAATTTAACAAAACCCATAATTTATGGTAGCATCAAATCTTACCATTTCTTAACCTTTCTACCAAATCGCAAGGGAAATTTCTAAATTCCGATGATCTGAATATTCCCGATAATTAGAAGCATTTCTGTACCCTTCCTAGATTAGGTCCGGTTGGTGTACTTTAAAGCCACCATTACCAAACATCAAAACGAATTAATTATCGAACAAAAAATGGTTACGACGATTATTAATTTACGTGTAAATTAATCCGATATTCTAAGATGATGGACCACTGCTTTTTTCAAAATTATGGAAGCAAATGATGAGGCATTAGTTTTGAGAGTCTGGGGCCGCGGTGAATCCTATTATTTTTTTACGAAAAAGTGTCTACGCACATTATATTTGGAGGGAATGGTTGTGCCCACAAAATGGGCATTGTCTTGAGCTAAAAAATGTGATATGAACCATTCACCATGTAGAGCTTGACACGTGGAATAGCTTTGTCCAAAATCTAGTCGATCCAAAATTGGTAATTTAGTGAACATACACATTTGTCCACAGTATAACTGTTTGGACTTTTATAATCACTTGAAAATATGGTTTGTTTACTGAGTTACCGATATCCGATCAACTTTTTTTTTTGTTGATTTTTCTATTCGTCAATCTCTACATAGTGATGGTTCGGATCACAATTTTAAGCTCGAGACAATGCCTGTTTTGGCACAGCCATTCAGCTGTGCCCAAGGCACGCCCCCCAACCCCCCATTCCCATGTTTGCAAGACTTCATTGGTAAAAGGTAGTAAAAGAAAAGAAATTAACAAAAGCAAAAAAGAGAAAGAAAAAGTCTTGGGGACCATCTTAATAATTAATTACAAAACGAAAAGGTCTGGGGACCGTTAATGATTTCCATCTCTCTGAACGTTACAAAAGGGTGATACTCCTACATGTTTTTTCCTTTTTGTTTCCCGCCATATCTTGTTTGAGTGTCTCGGGATCAAAAGCAAAGCTAGCTTGATTTATTATTCAAAGATGCTCAATTGCTATGTCTCAACTATGGTTGGCATCTTGGCGAGGGCTTCAGATACCGATCGAACACGAATAACTCATAAAATATATATATGGTGTCAAATTTAACTCTAATACTAGTTACTTCTCTGGTAGTTTGTACGTATCTGAACCTATTGACATGTAGCTTATCAAAAAACAAACTTATTGACATGTAACTACATCTTTTCCGTTCTAGCGGACTTAAAAGTCTATTAGGCATTTTCTGCATACATATGAAGTAAGACAAATTTTTTGGATTTCAGAGGTGGGGAACCAAATTTTATGAAAGAGGAAAGGCCAAAGGGACTAATTAACCATGGTTAGCTAGAAATTGTGGAAACATGAATTAGGTAGTGATAGCTACTCAATCACCAATTAAAGAGGCGTTTGCGGAAGTAAAATGCAAACATTGTACCAGTAATAAGTGGGATAAATGTAAGGGTAAATTTCACTGACCTCCCCTCAGGTTTCTGACAAAGACAGAAACCTTCCCTCACGTTTCTGAAATTGCACTGTCCTCCCCTCTGCTTCTATTGTCTGTTGCACTTTACCCCAACCGTTTGGTTGACGTTATGGAAAGCAACTAAGGGTAAACCGTTTGGTTGACGTTACGGAAAGCAACTAATGGTGATGAGGTCGGCATGGAACATATAAACTAAAGGTTGAAAAATTAAGTATTCCAAATTTCAATCCGTTTGAATGGGTGAGAAGATTTTATTTTTTTATCATTTAATTCTAAAGGGTCATAATCAAATTTTGACTATAGGGCTCTTGTTGATTAACCCTAAGAAAGCCGTAGAATCAAATATCTCTTAGAACTAACCAACGAGAGCCCTAGAGTCAAAATTTAATTATGACCCTTTAGAATTAAATGATCAGAAAAATAAAATCTTCTCACCCATTCAAACGGATTGAAATTTGGAACACTTAATTTTTCAACCTTTAGTTTATATATTAAAATATATGGTTAAAAAATTAAGTGCTCCAAATTTCAATCCGTTTGAACCGATAGAAAGATTTTATTTTTTTGATCATTTTATCCTCAATGGTCATAATTAAATTTTGACTCTAGGACTCTTGTTGATTAGCTCTAAGAAAGTCAGACAATTAAATATCTTAGAACTAACCAACGAGAATCTTAGAGTCAAAGTTTAACTATGATCATTTTGGATAAAATGATCAGAAAACTAAAATCTTTCTATCGGTTCCAACTGATTGAAATTTGGAGCACTTAATTTTTTAACCATATTTTTTAATATATAAACTAAAGATTGAAAAATTATCAAAAAAAAAAAACTAATGGTTGAAAAATTAAGTGTTCCAAATTTCAATCCGTTTGAATGGGTGAGAAGATTTTAATTTTCTGATAATTTAATTCTAAAGGGTCATAATTAAATTTTAACTGTAACGACCCTGATTTTTTGTCGTTAAAAATTTCGTTAAATATTTGAATTTTATTGTTATTACTTGGATTTACCTTTTAATTTCGAAAGTTTGTCATAATTACGTTTTTGCCCCTTGAAAAATTATTTCTTTGCACTTTAATCCGCTTGGTAAGCCTAACTAGTTTTTAACCATCCGGTTGGAGAAACTAAGCTAGGAAGTTACCTAGTTACTTTTATTTAACCGCAAAATGACCGTTTTGCCCCCCTTGAGCCTTTTGAACATTTTGAACCTTTTGAACCTAGACTAAGAATTTTAATATTCTTTTTCTTTTAATTATTTTGGATATATTCTTTGTCCATTGGACAATAAATGTTAGGGAAACTATTATCCATTGGATAATAGAAACCCCAATTGTTTATATTAAAAGTATACTTTATTAAAGTGCTATGAATAGTAAAAAGTAACTTTTTGATTACTTTTTGATTATTTTAAAGTACCTTTTTAGATTTCTTTAATGTTTAATCTTCCTAACAACTATTATCCATTGGATAATAGAAGTTAGGGTGGTTATTATCCATTGGGTAAAAGGTTCATCTTTCAACAAAAGTACATGGGTTGATTAATTTAATATTTCTTTTAAACCCCATGTGCCAAAGTACCAATTATTTTAATTTAAAAGTTACCTAATAACTATTGTCCATTGGACAATAGAAGTTAGGGGATTTATTACCCAATGGGTAATAGGTTGTTCTTCCACCCTAGCACATGGGAGACTTAAATATTAGCTTTGAACCATGTGCCTATTGATTTGTTTTTAATGGGAAAATCTAGTCTTTTGAAATCCCTTGATCTCAAAGTACAAATTTTCTTTTGTTTATTATTTTCTTGAACCTTGTGTATATATATATATGTGTGTATGTGTACTTGAGAGAGAGAGAGAGAGAGAGAGGAGAGAGGGCCGGAGAGAGAGAGAGAGGAGAGAGGAGAGAGAGCCGAATGGGAGAGAGGAGAGAGAGGAAGGAGAGAGGTTGGAAGATTTGATGTAGTCTTGGTGATTTGTGATGTGTACTTCAAATCCTTGCAATTTATTTGCTTCCAATGCAAATCCTACTTCCTTTGTACTTCATATATTCACCTAGCAAGCCTCTCAACCATTGGATCATGTACCATTATCATCCTAGCCTTCCAATTGATCCAAGATCAATCTTGGTACAAACCTAGCCATGCAAACCTAGGATTTTCCTTGATTTGTGCTTAAAAGTTGGATTTGATTAGATATAGTTCTTGGACACCTAGCAAGCTTCTTGACCGTTGGATCATGTACCAATCCCATCTCAACCATCCATTGGATTCAAGAATCTCACCAAGGTACACCATAGCCTTACAAGTCTAGGATTCTTGCCTTTGATCTTCCTTGATCTCTTGCCAAGTGTCAAGGTGAGACTTAGAGTGAGAGAGAGGAGAAGGCCAAGCCCTTTGCCTATAAATAGAAGGCCATTCCAAGCCTTTCAAAGCACACCTCAAGCAATAGCTCTTCCTTCTCTCTAGAAACCATTTTCAGTTTTTCTGGGCAGCCACTGTCCCGTCGGAAATCCTCTGTTTTCCCCTGTCTAGAGTAGTTTTTAGGATCAACTTCCTTCTGGAAAGTTGTAGAGCGCTTCGAAACCTTGAAGTTAGGCTCAAGAATCACCCCAATCGGTTAAGAAATGACCCAGATATTGCCATCCGAAGTTCAGTGAAAAATCTGGATTTTCATTTCTGGACAGCTCACTGTCCACTCCTTTATCCTCATTTTTCTCCAACCTAGGTTCGTTTCTAGGATTAACTTTCTTCTCGAGAGTTGTAGAGGGTTTAGAGAGCTTCGTTCTCGACCCAAGAACGACTCTATTCGGCCAAAAATTGACCGAGTTATTGCCGTTCGAAGTTCTGTCCAGATTCGAGGGAATTTTCCACCTAGCTTATTCGGCCCCGACTAGTTTCGGATCAAGGTAGTTTAATCTTACCTTTTTAACTCTAGTATCATTTCAAAAACAAATGTTCTTTTAAACTTTCCAAAAAGAAAGAAGTTTAAATTTCAAGAAAGATTAAATTCGCATTTGAATGTAAGTATTTGTATTTTGATCTTACAATTGATTATGAGCATGATTATGTGAGTTGTTTGTATTACTTGTGCCGTTAAGCTTTAAGCTTTGATTTGAACATAGAGTTGGATGATCTTGTCGGATTACGATGAATGATTTGTTGTTTACGTATGTGATATGTCTTACCACGGAGTCTTTGCATGTAACGAGACACGAGAATCGAGAAAGTAGAAACAGGACACCTAGGGTGTGTTGAAAGGGTTGAAATGTTTTGAAAACCGCAATGTGGCCGGACTTGCCCATTGTGTGAGGTGTGTGTGTGTTCCAATGGGAAACCGGAGCAGCGGAACCATTGTGAGGGTGTGTGCCAATGGGAACCCGGAGCGGCGGAACCATTGTGCGTTCCCATGGGAACCCGGAGCAGCGGAACCATGGTGAGATATAGCTTGGTTATCCGCGGTACGGAGCCAATGCAAATGTGTGCCAATGGGAACCCGGTGCGGCGGAACCATTGTGAGGATACTCGGGAACCCGGAACGGCGGAACCGAGGTTGGGTGTGTATGGCTTGGTTATCCGCGGTTCGGAGCCAATGCTAAAGATTTTTGAAAGGCTTGGTTATCCGCGGTACGGAGCCAATGTCAAATGATTTCGAAAAATGGTTTTGTAAATGGAAAATGATTGACACGGTCTACGATGAGTCGCGTAGGAGAAACTCGGAGAATCTTGGACACCAACGGTAGTTAGATTGTGAATGTATCATTGCTACTGTCTGTTGTATTGTTATAAGTTAAGGGTTAGTGGGTAGGGTTACTCTATTGAGCTTTCGTAGCTCACGGTGTTGCCTTGTGGTGACCCTGGCATATTATATTGGTGGCGACGCCGGTATAATGTGTCAGACCTTGTAGATAATCAAGATGGACAGTTCACTTGGAGGCGTCCGGAGCTGAGGAGCTGGCTAGGATGAAGAAGCAAGAGGAGCTGTAGTTAGGAAACCTTAGTTTCCTTTTTGTTGAATAAATGTACCCTTTGAAGTATTTATAATGTAATAAACTCTTTTTATTATGTAATAAATGCTTCTTAACGTACCCTAATTTTGGGGGCGTTACATTAACTCTTGAACTCTCGTTGGTTAATCTTAAGATATTTAATTGTTTGACTTTCTTAGGGCTAATCAACGAGAGTCCTATAGTCAAAATTTAATTATGATCTTTTAGAATAAAATGATAAAAAAATAAAATATTCTCACCCATTCAAACAGATTGAAATTTGGAACGAGAGGAGGGTGTGTGGAGAGAAGAACGTGTGTCAGTGGATTTAATACGTCAACGGGGCTAGATTTTCTGACTGACAATTTACCCAGGAGGCAAATTTTTATTGGTGGGAGGTACTACTAGGCAAAGTAGACGTGTTGCCCTTGGGGCAACCAATAATTTCCCAATCCTTTTTAGCTTTTTCCCTTTTACTTATTTATTTTATTCATTCCAAGTACGTGGGCATAAAAGTAAAATCAAGTTTCCCGTTAACAGGCGTTACCCGACAAGAAGCAGAGGGGAGGACAGTGCAATTTCAGGAATATGGGGGGAGGTTTCTGTCTTTGTCAGAAACCTGAGGGGAGGTCAGTGAAATTTACCCTAAATGTAAAGACTGCTTGGTCATATGGAACAAATTACTCCGTATATATATATACTATACTATAATAGAAGAAGGTTTTTTAAACCATTTTAGTATTAAGGATGGAGCTAGAGGGGGGCTAATAGGGATTGGCTGTCGCCGCCATACAATTTAAAAAATCCCTACCTTTACATTGAAAAAAATAATAATTATCATTAAAAAAAAATTGATTGTGGATATATATTCGCCCCTCCTACGGAAAAATTCTGATTCTGTCTCTCAGTCTTTAGTTATTGGTTAGTATATCAAATGTTTGTAACATATTGGTGTGAACAAACCTGCAGTTTGGGGTAAGTCTAGGGTTACTTTCAAATGGTTGTTGGAATTGGAATCCTCTCGATTAACAAAATGGGTCAGGGGCGGAGCTATCTTGAGACAAGGGGTGGCATCCGACCCCACTGCCTTTCAAATTACAATGGAGATAATTATAGTTTTCACCTCAAAATTACTTACTTTACCCCACTTTACATTACAATTTGTCCCAATTCATTTAAAAGTTTGGAATTTGAGAAAAAAAAAGGGCAAAGTAAAATATCCTCACTTCTCCCAAAAATATCTACTTAACTCTTTTTTGTTTACCATTTCAACGATTTTTTTTACTATCAAGTAGTAAGAAACAAAATTTTTTTGTGCTATAGGAAATTGACCCTACTGCCAAGAATTTTTGACTCCGCCCCTGATATGGGTCAAGCACTAAAGAAAAATTGTGAGGTGGAACCAATATTTCAGCATGGTTGTGTGCGTCTCTCGTGGCACATTACTATATGATGATGATGATACATCAATTGTATTTTCCAAAAAAAAGTGGCAACATGACCCTTATTATTGGTTGGGTACATGATGTCAAATTGTCACAGTACTATAACAATAGATAACCTCTGCCATGCATTGTAGCTTTTCTCGTGAAGACTCTTTATTTGGGTTGAGTTTTGAGGAAGGTTTTTGGGTTATTAAGTGTATGTATGTAT
>BPLS01000585.1:394599-410513 GCA_019656275.1 Rhododendron kiyosumense
CTACGTGGAATTTTCTCATTGGGTAGTATATTTTAGGATGTAAACACCATTATCAAGATTCAAGCCCACTATACGTCTTTTTTTTTTTCTCGTTGTGTACGTAAGCTATTTGATAAAATTGAGAACTGAAAAATAAGTACTTAATGCTAAATTTTTAAGATGAAAAGTTGTTTGATAAATATATTAAGCACTATATTAAAAAGTAATGAATTAATTTCAATTTTAGTTATGATTCTCGCTTAATTTATTATTGGTCACAATGTATTAATGGTAACAGAGCGGGATAATATTGCCCTAAACTCTACCCGACCTTGATCATGTTTTTCT
Source organism: Rhododendron kiyosumense (assembly GCA_019656275.1). Taxonomy (NCBI): domain Eukaryota; kingdom Viridiplantae; phylum Streptophyta; class Magnoliopsida; order Ericales; family Ericaceae; genus Rhododendron; species Rhododendron kiyosumense. The sequence continues at coordinate 394,927 of BPLS01000585.1, forward strand.
TATTTTATATATATATATATACACACGCACACCCAACCCAACTGAAAACCTAAAAATTTGACGAAAACATAACCCTAATCGGGTCGGGTCGGGTCCCATTACAATTAGAAAACCATAGCTCATCTTCGTGTGTTAAAAAAAAGAGATAGATCCCCTTCACAGTAAAAATAAATAAAAATACCTCTCCTCCACCTCCACCCACTCACTTCCCCAAATTCCTCGACTAAAAAAAAATTTTTTTTTCACTCGCTAAATATCTAACTTACTTACAAAATAAGTTGATGTGAGGAAGATGTATTACTAAGAGCAACTCCAGTGCGCTCCCAAGGGAGACTCCTAGTATTTAGCAAGCCAAAAGTTCCATTTTGGTTGTCAATGGGCTCCCCCCACAAACTTCCAAGAATGGCTCCTAACAATATTCAAGTGGTATAATTAAAACTAAAAAGTTGCTAAGATTAGCAATGTTTGCTCAAAAAAAAACTCAAATTGGAATAACCAAACTTAACAACCTCTTACCAACTTATCGAATTTTGGTCATTTAATAATTAAAATTAGACATTTTTTGCCAATAATCAAATTTAATTATCTTCACATTTTCTCAATTGAGACACCATCATTACACAAAAATCTTCTCTCTCTTTCATTTTCAACATGTTTCTTAGAAAAATATTTTTAAAAACAGTTTTTATTTTTTTGCAAAATCAGTTTTTTTATTAAAATTATTTTTCCCAAAACTTGTTTTTTTTTTAATTTCAAAACTGTTTTTTTTTATTAAAATTCAAAAATTTTGTTTATTCAAAAACAGTTTTTTAAAAACTTTTTTCCGAAGAAAACTGTTTTTTTTTTAAATTAAAGTTTTCAAAAAACTATTTTATCGTTTTCTAATAACCTATTTTTATTAGTTTGAAAACTATTTTGAAAAAATTGTTTTCTATGCCACAATTTCTAAATTTTTATAAGCTGAAAAAGTAGTATGACAAGTTTTGGTTATTCGATTTTGATTGAACCATTGTGGACCTGTACATTGCTAACATTAGCATTAGCAATCCCTTAAATGAATTACTAAAAGATGATGTGACAACTTTTGATTATTTCAATGTGGATACTTGACTCCTAACATATTTGCTAAAATTAGGTACCATTGTAGCTAGCTCTATGTGGGACCCAACATTTTAAAATATTATTTTTAATTATGGGAGTTCCAAAGGAGAAGGCATTTGCTAAATAAAATGTCGTAGCAATTAAATATCAAGAGTCATCCAAACCAAGGTTTGAATGTTTACCCGGTTTTTTTTCCTTACTATTTCATATGGAGTTTTTTCAAATATTTATTCCAAATGCGAATTAAGCTTCCCTTCTTCATAAATGGAACCTACACCTTGTAATTTAAACAATCAATCGAACCACCAATCAATCGATCAATCAAACTAGCAGTTCAACTATTTCGATGTAGAATTATTTGGTTAATATTTCATGATATTAAGTTGAAAAGGGGATAATGAAAATGCACAAAAGAACATCCCAAACACCCCATCTCTCTAGAAACTCTTCACCTCCTCTCCTCTCTTGGGCGTTCTTTCCCCTTCTCCTCCCCTCCCCCAGGCGTTCTTTCCCTCCTCCTCCCCCTCCTCCCCCCTCTCCATCTCTCCCTCCTCTTCTTTTTCTTCCCCTTTCCCTAGTAGTATTGACTTGTTCTTATGTCGTCTTTGGTCGCTGGTTTTTTCTCCCTTGCTGCGTCTCCGGAGGCGTGGTGGCGAAGCCTCCGGCCAATTTTGCTCATGGGCTTAATCAGTTTTGGGCCTAACGGCTAGTGGTGGTCTCGCGGCAGACGTTTTGTGTGGAGATTGTAGATTTGATGTGGGGCGGCATGTATAGTGTTTTCGTTGCGGCGGACTGCGACGGTGTATGGAGGCTCAGCTGTCGGAGTTTTCAACCGTTTGTGAGGCTTGAATTGGCAATGTCTCAGCGAATCCCTTGGAGTCCGACAGCTCGTGGATATCGCGATGGTGTTGATTTTGCTGTTTTGCATTGACTGAAGGTGGTGGTTATGTTTGCACGGTGTTGGGGTTTCTCGGCTAAATGGTGGCAGATTGGCTAGTTTACTATTAGGGTTAGTTTTGGGTTCTTAGGGTTGGGCTTCGTCCTTTTAGGCTTTGCCCTTGGGTGTTTTGACTATGCCCTTTAGGTGTTATCGTCTTGTTCGTTGGGTGCTTTTGGGCTTGTTTCATTGGGTTTTTTTATCCAACTATTTATTGGATTCCCCTTCTCTTCCTCCAACTTAATATACCTTTATCAAGTTTTTTAATAAAATGTTACTTTTGTCGATAAAAAAATTTAATCCCAAACACCCCTTTTAAGAAAAGCCATACAACAAAAGGGCGAGTAGAAGAGAGTTGGTTGGTCAAGAGAGATGAGGTGGAGACGGAAAACTTAAACTCCGTTTGAAACTTAAGGAAAGGAAAAGAAAAGAAAGAAAAAGAAAAGAGAAGGAAAATTTACTATTTACTAAATTTAATTTACTATTTACTAAATTTGAAAATTTTATTTTCTTCTCTTTTTCTCTTTTAATCAAACAACAGAAGATAAATTTTTTTAATTTTATTTTATTTTACATGAGTTTCAAAAAGAGCCTTATGTTTTTTTTTTGGTTTGAAAGTAAACGGGGATTACAGGTTGTAACGGGTTAGTGGATTTTTTATTTAGCTTAATGCAATAGATTAACCTTGGAAAAACGGCCCTGAAACCAGCTTGGGCCATCATAGCCGGTCAGGCGCGATCTCTCTCTCTCTCTCTCTCTCTCCGTGCTTTTGAAACCACCTCCCCAAAAACCAGATCTCTCCTCCGGTTTCAATTTCCCACCACCGCGAAACCCTAGCTTTCGATTCCGACTCGAGCCGATCCGGACTGGTCACAATGGGCGATTTCAACCTCGCCCTGGTGATCGTCGCCATCGTCGTCTGCGTCGTGGTCTTCATCTTCAACGTCTACCTCCTCGTCAACTTCCAGCACCCCGACGACGCCAACCAGGCCTACTTCCCCAAATTCGTCGTCGTCCTCGGCCTCTCCGTCGCCGCCATCTCCATCCTCATGCTGCCGGCCGACGTCGCCAACCGCCAGGCCTGCCAGCACGCGATCTACAACGGCGCCTGCAACCTCACATTGCCCATGAAGACCCTCTGGCTCGCTATATACATCCTCGACGCCGTCCTCGTCTTCTTCGTCATTCCCTTCGCCATGTTCTACTACGAAGGCGACCAGGACAAGTCGGTACATTTCCTTTGGGTTTATCTATGATTTTTAAATTTCACCGAGGTTAATTAGGAATTCTCCCTAAAATGTTATCTAGACGAGCGAATAGGTTGATCTTGAAACCACAACGATTAATTACCGGAAAGTGTACCCAAGGAAAGAGCAAATTTTGTAATTGAACACGTTAAACCCCCAATATGAATAATCTTTGCCGTTGGTAATTTCCTTAATTTTCTAGTTGTGTGTCAACCTAAGTCACATAATGCGTAAGTGTGTCTCAAACAACTAATATTCGTGAGTGAGAATTGAAAGTGCAAAAGTGCAAGCTCTGAACGAGAATTGAGGGCGAGATCAAGGCCATTTTGAAGGATTGTGTAGCTAAGGTGTCAACTACTTTGACATTAAAATCATGACATAATCATCCTTTATAATTACAGGTAATAATTCAGAAAAAGGGGCGGATTAACATTGGGAAGGAAATTTCGGAGGCACAATTGGCTATCATATTTTCAAAATTTTGCGGATTACCATGTGCAGGAAATTTCGGAGGAAAATTTGCATCTAAAACTTCTTGATCAAGTCATCAACTTATTTGGCTAGAATCTCAAAAGGTGGACCATTGAGAATTTTCATTTCTCATGGACCATTTGTAAAATTGTAATTCTTCACTCCCTATAGAGATTGGTACCTAGGACATAGGCCCGGGAATTACTTTGTTAGATGCATCCAAGATTAGTCGGGCCAAATATCGGGGCACCCTTGGAGGAATACAAATTTTCACCGAAATATAAATTTGAGCCTTTAATTTACCGGGTGGATTAGCAGCCTACGGTTTCATCGGGAATCAGGGAGGTGGAGTTCAATAGCCGTGATACGTAGAATATAACTTGATAGCTTGACATGGAAAAGAATGAACCCAAATACTAAATCCTAATATGTACATGTGCATTTGTGTGTGTGTGTGTGTGTGTGCCCGTGTGTGTCGTGCGGCTCGTGCCGACACGATGAAGAGGAGAAACAGAGATAAAAAACAAAACAAAACAAAAGAGTCGAGCGAGAGTAAGAGATAAATGAAGAATGACGTAGGAAAAGCAATTCCACACTTTCAACTTGAATGTTAGGGGGTCCATTATTGAAGGCTAGATTTGATTATTCCACTCCCATTTTGGGTTCTTTCTTGAGGTGTAGTTGTAGTTGTGGTTGTTGGATATGCGTTGTTGAGCTTTCTTATGATTGCCCCGTTTGATGTAACCTTCTGGATATTTGTAAATATCTCCCAGTGAGTGGAATGGAGAGAAAACTGATACCGAGGGATATATGCAAATAATATTTTCTTTCCATTATGCCCTTTGAGATCAAATTATTAGCAAAATTTGTTCGACTGCACGTATTTTTTGAGAATTGGGTAAAACAGACTTAGTTGAGAAATACAATGGCCCCTAACCATCCCCATATGTGTCTTCCATTATACACGTTATTGTATCTATATGAGCATATATAGATGGTTTATGGATAATGAGATGGCTGAGGTGCTGGTTGCCTTGTGCAGGAGTGTTGGCAAACGTATTAAAAGCGCGTTGTTGTGGGTGGTGACTACTGCTATTGTCTGTGGTCTGGTGCTTGGGATATTATATGGTTTGTCTTCTTTAGCTTTTCTGCTTATTGAGGTTTTCTTTTCTGGGTACAATACCCTTGCCCTCCTATAAATATGCAACCTTGTGTGATAAGGATCACAAGATACTTCACATATAAAGTCGTACTCCTATTTTTCTATTGCCAAAGGCATGAAGCTGAGATTGGGATGAAGAAGCCGTACATCCCTTCACCATTTTTGGAGCATAGATTCTTTGATATTTTTGTTAAATGTGTGGTAAAGAGGGGATGCATTTGTGAAGTTTTGCTTTTTTACTTGCCAAAGACGGCTATTAATTTCATACTTTGGCTGTTGGAGAGTGTTATTCTAGGATAGGTTAGGGCTGTGGCATAGCCAGAAATTCGCACTAATAGGGGCACAATCCATACATGCGACTTTGTTGTGAAAAGCAGAAAATTATCTCTCTTTTTTATGAACTTGACATGCCTTTATTTTCTTTTGCACTATTTCTTCAAGGCATATTCCTAGTTGAAAAATGTTTTAACTATCAGATAATCTTAAAATAGCTACAAAGAAAAATTTTAAAATAATTTTATCTTGCATATAAATTTATAAGTTCCTCCAGTAAAAATAGTTCAATTTTTAGGTCTAACAAATCATCTTCAACACAAAAGATAGTGGTCTTATTGATAAATTTAAAAAGAAAAATAAAGAAATAAGGGAGAAGGTGAAAAGGAGCCTCGCGTGATTTGCATTTTGTGATAAAATAGTAATCCATAATTAGAATTCCATAAAACACTTGGTGGTATGGAGGCGAAAGTTCAGTGAATGGAGGCTTGCTTGTGAGTAATTAATTATTTTGGGATTTTGGGACATAGTTAGGTGGTGCCCTAACACCCTTCCCCATCACACATTTATGCGGGATTTATATATTTAGTCTTGAGTCTCACACAAATATGTGTTAGAGAATAGCTTTGGACCCCATGTGGTGGTGCCCTCAATGATTTTTCCTTGTAAATCCATCAAAATGTTTATTGAAATGTATGGTACATTAAGAGTTCCAAAAATAACGTTGTACTTTTGGGTTTTTATCTCTTTGTGTAAGTACATTCTTACATCTTAATCCATATTCCATAGAAGTCTGCCCCCACCATACCGTAATTTAGGACACGTAGCGTATCATGTTCCTAGTTCCTGTTCCACATACCGCAACGTTTGATGTTCCAGGTAATAGAGGGGAAGACTTGTTTTTGTATGTTTCCTTGTTGCCCTGTTGTAGTGTGGCTTTTTTTTTTGGGGCGCTTTAGTTAACCATGGTGTACTTCCTTTACTCAAGTGGGATACTTGTAAGAAATTTGTTTGTCAGTTCATTTTGTTAAAGTCGAGTCATACTGCGTTGGGAAACTAGGAACGGTAGTCATATTGGCCAGATGCATTTTGTTATATTTAACTTAAACAATTGCTTTCAATTTTCTGGAACTTTTGAGCTATGTGTTACTTTTTGTTCCTGTTTGGGGGTACTAGCGCTTGTTGGAAAGGTTGACTTCACTGTAATGCATCTCTCTTCTGGCACTGCGAGCTTCCCCAGTGCCTGGAGCTTCTCGAGCAGTCAACCATGTATTGGAAGTGGTGCACAACAGGTTAAGAAACATTTATACTGCTGATTGTTATCATTGTTCAAGTTTTGTTTTTACTTGGTTGATTTTGATCAGCATGAGCAGCCAGCGATTAATATTCTAAAGATAATTCTTTACTTTTCCAGTGTTCAGCATATTCTGCAAGTTCTTCAGCAGAGACGACATGGACCATGCGTGCTACCTTCCCAGAATATGTTGTTGCTCTTGCTACCATCGTTGGATCTGTTCTTTTCACTGTATGTCAATCTTGCAAATCTTTAAGTTGCTAAGTATACAAATTCCTTATTTCAATATATTTTAGATGCCAATTAAAAAAAAATGGTGTTTAAATTGCTATCATATTGACCCTACAATTATTGTGCATTTTGGAAAGAGACTCTGACCTTCGTGCGAGTTTATTGTGGATTGTGATGGTCTGTTTGTAGAGATTAGTGATGTTGAATTGTGTTTGAACTTTTAACCATAAGGATTAAACGGACGTTACAAGGATTTTTATTTTTCCGTCCTACCAGATATTTGGCGGTGTTGGCATTGCTTGCCTACCGTTGGGACTTATCTTTGCATTCATTCGGCGTCCAAAAGCTGTAATCACTCGTTCACAGTATATTAAGGTACCTTTTGTTTTGTGCACTGTGTATTCATATGAAGTTACCTTCTCTATGCCTTCTGGTCTGACATATCCAGCATTGGCATAGCTTTTTCAAAGTTGACCATGGACAATTTGATTTTATATTTGTAGGAAGCAACTGAACTAGGTAAGAAGGCAAGAGAATTGAAGAAAGCAGCCGATGCTCTTCGTCAGGAAGAAAAAGGTGGCTCAAAGGGAAGGAAGTGGCGGAAAAATGTCAAGGCAGTAGAGAAGGTAATAATGTTTACCACCAATCCATTGATAGCTCGTGGGGCATTATGCACCCATGGATGCAAAGGTGCAGGGTTGTTGAGGACTAGCAATAGAATGTGTCACATGTTGTCATTTGTGGTACTTAAGTCCCATTCGTTTTGCAAATGGTATTTCAGTTATATTTGAGGTGCATGGCGTAGAGTGAGATATGATATTTTGATTATCACACCTCTGCTTTTATCATTGCTGAGACCTATGTGAGCTGCTTTTTTTTTTTTTTGCTTAAAATTTGACTTCAGAAAATATTGTCACGATCCAACTTCAATTTGGGTTTGTGTAAGAGTTTAGACATACCAATTGGTAAACACAAGGTCTTCTGCTTTTATTTGGCAATCACTTCTGCGTTTGTATCATGTATTTCAAGAATGAGGACACAGAGACATGCAAGGTAGACAGGAAACTTGAAAGTAGTATAATACTTGTATTTATTAACATTTTCCCCTTAGTATGATTGGGTGTTGAGAGTCCTTTTCCTGGGGCTGCAAACGAGCCGAGCCAAGTCGAACTTCGCATTGCTCAAGCTCGGCTTGGTAAAAATTGGGTCAGCTCAAGCTCGAGACGAGCTGAAAACATTGGGATTGAGCTTGGCTCAATAATGTCAGCCCCAGCTCGAGCTCGGCTCGATGTAGCTCGGGCAGGCATACAACGAGAGGTAGGAATGGGTGGGAGTAGTTGGGCTCTCTACTTATATAGCCTTCTTTGGTTCCTTTTCGCTTTAGTTCCAATGTGGGACTGAATAATTGAGGATTTCCCTTTGTGCTTTGCACTTGTCCCACATTGGAAGAGAAGAAGCTGTTGGGCACAAGTGCTTTCCTACAAAGCCTTCCATGCCCAAGTGAATATCACTTGCTGTGTGAAGTCACAAGCTGAGGTGACACTTGGCGAATATCTGAGGTCATTAATTTTGTTATTAAATAGCCTGGCTTGCAAGCTCATTCGAGCCGAGCTGACTATAGCTCGGGCTTGGCTCTTTTATTAAACGAGCTCAATGTTGTGGCTCGAGCTTGTTCATTTAACTTGCGAGCTGAGCTCAAACGAGCAGTTACCGAGCTGTTCGCGAGCAGCCCGTGCTTCGAGCTGCTTGCAAACAGCTTGATTTGTTTGCTGCCCTACGGCTATTCCTACAATATGAGCTATGTATAAGTTAGGGAGTTTGGCTAAGGCGCTTGTATACAAGTTCTTTCTTTCTTATAAAGCATGCCGAGCAGCCGGGCTCTTGTTATTTTCTCTAGTTGCCCGGATAGGAAAAATATGTACTATACTTGGACGGCTCCCATCCAGTTTTTGTTTCTAAGACCAGTAGGTTTTGTTGATCTTTAATGTATTGGCTTACTTACCGTGAGCCATATGTCTATGACTCTATCCTAGGGTGCTCTGGTTGTCTATAATACTCGATCTTCGTGTGATCCGTACTGCCTGGTCGCATATTCTCTTCTTTCATTCATAACCTGGAGTTGTTTGACTGCTTGTGTTGAGAACTGAAATAGTAATGTGAAGGTGCCCTGTTCTACTCTAAAGGCGGGGGCTGTTTGGCGACTTTACATGGTGTTGTGTATCAACTTATGCTTTCTTAATCTTTCAGGAGCTACTTCTTCTGGAGGAAGATGTGAAGAATTTAGAAGAGATGTACCCTCAAGGTGAAAAGGTAATGGTTGATGTTTTAGTATGTTGACCTGCAAATTTTCTGAACCTGTTTTGTCCCCTAACTTTGCTGATTAATCAAGTAGGCCGAGACTGCGTGGGCTATGACTGTGCTTGGCTACTTGGCCAAGTTTGTGTTGGGAATTCTGGGGTAAGTATGACTTCTGTACAAATTGTATTTGTTCCTGTTGGATAGCTTGATATACATTGTTGGGCCCATTTCCTAAAAGCTCAAGTTTTTGGAACAATTGGTAACTCAACATGGTATGAGAACTTTGGTTTCTCAGAGGTTTTGGGTTCAAGTCTCTCTGTTTACATTATGCTTCTTCCGTTTGGATTCTATTTCGGTCTATGTTTGGATGTTGACATATTCACGTGCAAAATTGGGGTCGCACCGAACGTGAGGGAGGGTGTTACATAGCTTGTCATAGATTGTTGGGCCGATTTCATAAAAGCTTAAGCTTTTGGGACAATTGGTATCTAAATAGCTCCTAAAGCTGGGTAAGTAGGAGTCAGCCTTCCCTCTTCCTTGGCAGTTCCTTGAAAAAAATGTTGGAGGATCCAGTTTAAATTGTCTTTTGCGCAGCAATTTCTTGATGACCTTGTTCAGTAGAACTTGTCTTATCTTCACAAAAATGTTGTCTGTCTTTAGTGCTATCAGAATTGAAATACTTATATTTCCTATTGTTTACGTTTTGTTGATCGTGTTTTTTGTGGGGATTACTTTATATGTGGATTTGTGATTCCAAAGTACGCAGCAACTGTGAACTGCTTTGAATAAGTAGGCCTTAGCCAGCGGAACTTGCGGTAGTTTTCCATTTAATTTTTTGATAACTACTTAATTTTAAATATAAAGTTCCTTCTTGCAGTCACTTGGTACTACCTTCTAAAATGTTTTGACTGCCAGATTTATGTAGTCCATTTCAGAGTTTTCTTTTCTCTCTTTTCATTTGTGTTTGGTATATAGGTGGGAGCAAGCATAGGTAGGTGGTATGGAAAAAGGTCCCCTCTTTCCATCCTTTGGGGTCCGTTTGATTAGAAAGATATTTCTGCTGGAAAGTGAAATGAAAGAAAGTAAAGTAAAAGAAAAGAGAGTGAAAAGAAAATTTATTTTCTTTCGTAAGAATCTTGCAAGGGGAAAAAACTTTACTAGCTTACCCTTTTATACTCCCTCCGTCCCATTTTCATTGTCCAAAATTCCTCTTTTTTGTGTCCCCAAAAGATTGTCCATTTGAAAAGACTAAGGCACAACATTCTTTATTTTTCCCTTTTTGCCCTTCTCTCAATTGTCTGAAAGTGTGGAGAGTTTGAGTTTGACATTTGACCTTTGGAAGAGGAAAATTTGAATTTCAAATTTTGTATGCCTTTTTTTAGACTGGCTGACTTGTCAGTACACCACAATTGTACGTCACAAGGATTGATATTCCTCAAGTTTTTGACTGCGCCAGATTGCCATCAACTCAAAAAATTTATCTAAGGGTATTATTGGAAATGTGAAGTTTTGAAAGGATAATCATGATGTTCCCTTAAATTTGTAGTATTTCGAGATTGGACGATGAAAATGGGACGGAGGGAGTATATATTATGGATCATGATAAAAAAAGGAAAGTTGTTATGGACACAATGGGAAGTGTCATAAAATGTGGCAATTTTACAGGGAAATAAAATTTCCTTGTGTTTTTTGTGTTTTTAGCAAGAAATTGGAAGCTACATACTCATGCTTTAATGAGTTGTACAAGAAAATCTAGTTTCTTACACTTTCTTGTGTTTTCATGCTAATCAAACACCAAAAAAGAGTCATTATTTTCTCTTTCTTGCTTTTTCAATCACTTTCACACTATTCAAACGGACCCTTGGTTTGATTGAGCTGGAAGGAGACCCTCTCTACTATCCTTTCCTTCTTGCTGTCCCTGGATCTTACCAAATGAAGCATCAGCGCCTTAGGAACTTGGCTCAGATGATGAGATTGTCTGATTTGTGTAACCAAACCATCATCAAGTTAAGGTGCTTCCCTTGATTTTTAGAACTAGAGACAGATGCTTCAGCCACTTGAAAGACATGCATGTTCATCACTAATGCAAAAATTTCGAATTTGACAAATTACTTGAGGCGCAATGTAAAATAGAAACCTCTATCTAGTAACCTCCTCTAGATTTGCTTTTCTTTTTGTTTGATATTTTTACATCTCATCTCCATCTTCATACTTCTTTGCTAGTGTAGATTCTGATAATGATTTTCTGATTTTGTTGATTCTATTAGACTAATTTATTTTTTATGTGACTAATCAAGTATTTCATATCTTTAGATACATGTAAAACTATATTTGTTTGTTCGCGCCGTGTTGTTTCCTGATTATTATTTGTTGAGAATACGGTTTGTCTTGTCGTATCCTTGTGCTGTGTTTGTATCAGTGCACACCTACGGCATCACCATCATACCAACAATGGCCATGAATAAATACCCACATCTGATTTTCCTAATCGCGCTACGGGCATTGCCGAACAATAAGTATCCTGGACAACAATGGGCTGGTTATCAGAGAGGTTTGGCCCTGCTGAATGAATGAATTTGGGAGAGTGGTTGAACTGAGAGGTTTTGGGGAAGTTGTCAAGGGTTTGGAAGGATTTAAGATTGAGGTTAGTGTAAATTTATGTAGTACTATCGGAGTGGAAACAATGGCTGAGACTGAGAATGGTGGTTGACTCCAAATCGTGGAGGGAAGACGAGGGTGGGAGGGAGGGGCGGAGGTGATGGTAGGTAGCATCTGGATAGATGGGGAGAGGTTGGCCGTCAGTGGGGGGGAGTTGGGCAGGTTGTAGTGGCCAACTGAAGTTTGAGAAAGGAAAATAGAGGAAAGAATGGTGGTGGTTGTAGGCTGATGGCGAGGGTGGAACGGAGGAGGGATTTGGTGTAGTCAAGCGCATGGAGGCATATGGGTCCTTGGTGCTTCTGAGAATTAGGGCGGTTACCTTTTCTTGCAATTTCTTAATGGTGGTCATTAATTGGACTACTTGGCACATGAAAAAAACTTGAACACAAGAGGAACTACAAGGACTGAATGACACTTGGGGCGAACTAATAGAATTACTGGTATTCTTTTTAGGGGCAAATAATACATTGTGAATAGCTGGTGTTTTATTCCAGTGCCTAGATGAAAGTTTTAGGGAGCTTTTAAACAAAAGTTTATCCCTAGTGTACTAATACAGGTATTACAACGTATGTGGTGGGTGTAGTGAGAAGTTTAGAAGTGTATTTAGGGGCTAGGACGTTTCAAATATGGTATTTTGGGTATTATTACTGGTGAAAAGCTGTTAGTTTACCATCCTCGTACATATAGATGAGTTCCTAATTGTTATGCCACTAAGATGAATATGTATTGGCTTTTGGGCCCTAGAAGTTATACGGGACTAGGGAGTGTGCCTTGCTGAATATGCAGTACTATCTTTCTAGTGCATATTATTGTTGGGTAAACATTATAAAACTCAAATGTCTTTCATGTGGATCGGAGACGCACTCTCTTTCTTTTATGGTGGTTGTTTCTCCTACACTCAAGCCAATGTTCTGGTACTATTCTAGTTTCTGTTCGCGTACTTATCTTCACTTCTTGTTTGGCAGGCTCATTGTTTCAGTGGCATGGGTTGCACATATAGTGATATATCTATTGATCAACCCTCCACTTTCACCTTTCCTGAATGATGTTTTCATCAAGTTGGATGACGTTTGGGGTATAATGCAACTTCATGCCTGTTACTTTTCTTTCAATTTTCTTTTTTCCTTTTGTTTGATGTGTCATTAACAGTAAACTGAGATCCACAATTTGCTCCTTCACCAGGTCTTCTGGGTACGGCAGCATTTGCATTCTTCTGCTTCTACCTTTTGCTTGCCGTGATTGCTGGGGAAACGATGCTTGGGATGAGATTAGTTTTCATAACAATCCATCCCATGAAGTATGAACATTGTTTTGCTTTTCATAATACAGTATCTGGTATATTTTTCGTGTTTTCTGATTGCTGCTGCTAACCTGATACTTTTGATACAGGTGGGGAGGCACTCTCATGAACTCCTTTCTTTTTAATGTGGGACTTATTCTTCTTTGCTCCATCAGGTTGGCGTCTTGGATTCTTTAACTTCTCCTTCACATATTGAAGTTGGAACAATACATTCTCTTGGTTATAGGTTCTATTGCGTACTCTTGCAGAAATGAAATAGAGAGTTTGAGCTGCAGTTTTCTTGCACGTCTTTAGTTTTTTCAGTTTTTACCAATTAACTAAGTTCATCTTGTTGCCTAAACAAAGGTTTACAATTTTCGAATTTTGAGTTGTGCATTATTTTAGGGATGATATCAGTCACGCAATGTTCTAAATGGCGCTCGGCGCTAGTAGGGCGGAGACCCACCTCCAAGCGCCAAGCCGCCTAGGCGGCCGCCTAGGCGGCGCCAAGCAATTCGGCGGAATTTTTTTTTTTTAACAAACCATTATCCAATCAGACTATATTTCATCTATCCATAATGCAAGTTCAAACTTCAAAGTACAAATCCAAATGAAATTAAGTAGTAACAACTAGAAAATAAGTTGAATAAGACAATAAGTAGTAGGGCTTCGCTCACCTCCCTTGTATTACTTTTATATATATATTTTTTAGGCCTCCAAAGACGCCGACGCTGCCCCCAAGGCCACCTAGGCGGCCGCCAAGCCCGGCAAGGCCGCCAAGACCGCCAAGCTCCAAGACCGCCAAGGCCTCCTAGGCGGCCGCCAAGCCTGCCAAGGCCGCCTAGGCGGCCGCCAAACACCGCCAAACCTCCCCGGGCTCCAAATCAAACGCCAAGGGCTATTGGCGTGGCGGCAGGGCACCTCCAAGCGCCTAGGCACCGCCTAGGCGGCCTTGGCGGCCGCCATTTAGAACAGAGTCAGTCAGTCCTCTTGCTTACAATTTACGTTGAAATTACATTGCTTACTTTTTCTTTCTTCTTCGTTTTGGACGTTTGACTCCTTGTTACCAACTGATGGTTGGTGGATTTTGTGCTTTCAGTGTGATTCAATTCTGCGCCACAGCGTTCGCGTACTATGCTCAAGCTACTGCGGCAGAGGAAATATTTGGTCACACATTGCAATCTCTTCGTGGAATAAAATATTTATACAAGTCAGTCACAATTCTCCAAGTTACTTCACTATCATTATTTTGAGACCTAATAAGCACTCACTTAGATAATGCACATTTTGTATTGCAGGTATAATGTGTTTCAAATTGGATTCATTGCTCTGGCTGGACTGACCTTTGTGTATTATGCTGCCTTTGTAAGTGAACTCTTCGATTATTCGTTCTTCTTTTGGTATGCTGAACCTAAGGCCATGTTTGGTTGCAAGACAAGGACAATCCCTGTTGGAAGTCTATGAAAACATTACACACTTGAGCTTCTTGTAACTCTTGTTGATGATAATTTGTACTTACTGCCCCATCCCATGTTTGGGAGGGATCGAATGCATATCTAGCAACCTAATCTATATAAATGAGTCCCACAAAAAACTTAATCCAATCCTCCTACCTTACCTAGCAATGGAACATGTCCAAAGTGTACATTGTACTAATCTTAGTAATTTCTCAGGGATGGAGAAGAAAAAAACCTACTGGCAGATTCCAGCTTTCCACTTAAACATATATTGCTGTGGGGTGGATGCATCGAACTGGATCTTTCGGAATCTTCTGTTGTACAATTTTTTGTATGGGTGATTTTAAGACTGGTGCATATGGCCTATCCTTGTGTAATGGTGTTGTCTAGAGAAGTAGGTGGAAAGAATACAAGGTAAATTTGATTCCGCTGAGGAAGTGCTGTGTTGAGCTCTGCTTTTGCTGCTTTTTCTTGTTTCCCCACCTTTTGTATGTATTATTCCTTGTTTGATTCATGTTGAGTTGGGTTTCTCAGATAATATTTGTGGTAAGCGCGTGGAGTGTGTCGTCGATGTAGTTATATGGCAAATGAGAATAATGATTTTTTTTTTAATTAATTAATTTTTTAATCAAAGAATGATGAATTTTTTAAGCAACCAGTTTTTGTTCATGGTGTTTGCAAATGTTGAAGTACTCCTTTGGTTCAATTATTGTTTCTTAATTTGCTTTGGAGACTTCTACGAAGATTCTGGATGTTATAGTTGGTGCTGCATCGACACTCATGCATCAAGGGTTTCAAACTAATCAAGTTGTCTGCGAGCAGCTCGAGGCTTGGTCTGTTAAGGGTTCAGATTGGCATGGTTCATTAAGGGAATGACCTGAGATTTGCTGCAGCTTGGTTCATGTTAATCTAACTTCAACAAATAGCGTTTCCAACATGCTTCCCTGCTTTTCTTCTTAACCTGCTGATAAGCTTGGTTCGTATGGGCGAGGCTCCTCTCTGGAGGCTTGTTTAGTATTCCAACTGAGCTTGAGCCCTCAAATATTAATTGAGCCCAAGTTCGAACATTTGCAGTCAATTAAAGCTCGAGGCAAGCTCAAAGCTCACTGAATTTCAAAAAAGTTGAGCTCAAGTCTTTCAAAAGAATCTGCAAGAGACGATGTGGGGTTTATCTTTCAA
>BPLS01000585.1:420513-442872 GCA_019656275.1 Rhododendron kiyosumense
ATTATATACGTAGTTATAAATCTAGACCCTTCATTTCTAAATCCTATGATTAGCAAGTGTTAAGAGTTTCTATAAATCTAGACCATCCATGTTTTGTTACCAATGTCTAGGATCAATATCTCGAACACTTAACAAAATAAAGGGTAATTTGGTAATTTCATATAAGACAAAGACAAAAAATGGAATGTCAATAGTTAAATGTAAAGTGCCAAAATCACTTTTCATAATATCAAAACATTATAAATCGTTGTACCATAGATTTCGAAGCAGTTAAAAACTTCCAAACACTTTTTTCCTTTCATCTTTAAATAAATTTTCGTGCTCAAAAGCTGAAGATTTTGTTTCCTTATTGGCAAAAGATACTATACAGATTAAACTCGATAAGGTTAAATCTCTTGAAATCTTCAACCAAAGGTTAAGGGTGTAGACAGTCTAATCCCAACAATATTTGAGACAGTAGCAGAGTCACTTGATAATTAAGGGTCTAAAAGGAGTCTTTGGTCGGTTGTTCTTCGACTCACACATGCATGTTATCAGTTCATATATGGATTAATTAGGCCTGTCCATATGCGACAAAATCGGTTTACTTAAGGCCGGTCTAGTAGACGGTATGATTGATTTCTTAGATTATTGATCTGTTAGGAACAAAAAAAATAAATTGATCCGCTCGTGTTTGTGACCGTATTTCCAGCTTGTATCAACCGCCAGAGGTGATCTCCAAAAGGGTATGAAAGATCTTTTCGTGAAAAAATGAAAGAAAAGAAAAGTAGATGAAAAGGTTGCAAAAGAGAAGAGGCCAGGAACAGAGAGAGAGAGAGAGAGAGAGAGTAGGAAACAAAAGAACACATCAAATCAAACACCTTTCCACTCTCACTTTCTCTTTCCCCCCTCCCTCTCTCTCTCTCTCTCTAGTCTGTAGTCTGTTGTGAATAATGTGGACTGTGGAGGGGTATGTCAACCTTTGGATTGGGCCGAGAGGAGGCCCACCATGACATTGGGTGCTTGCTTTCATATTCCAAAGTCATGTGATGATGATGATGAATGGTATGTGTATGGTGGTGGGTGTGAGAGTTTATAATTCCCAGTCATATTCAAGCGACCTCCCTCCCTCCCTCTCTCTCTCTCTTCCCTTGAATTATTGACTCTAATAACCGGGCTGAGTTGTTTTGACTCGGGTCTTTTGTTTATTACTAGTATTTTCAGAACACGTAGAGAAGCTAAATCAATTAAGGAGCGTGATTTTTGTACTTCTCAAATTGATAGCCGCATCTCTTAATATTTTTGCACTCCCCTAAATTAGTTTACAAAACAAAAAAAAAAAAACTAAATCAACCTCTAGGCTCCAGAAGAACGCGTAGAGTACTATTTGTATTTCATGATGGTAAATATGAATATGCCACACCAAAGTGTTAAGAATGGGTGATGAGACGAAATGAAGTGAAGCTCCGTTAGTTAAATTTTTTTTTTGTGTCATAATGCATTCAAAAACATTCTTGCATCAGTTGGTCGAGTCCTAACCTACGAGGGGATGCCCCTTCGATTTCAAATTAGTTGTGGTGGATTGTGGTACTATCCATATTCTTGAATGAGAAAGTGGAGGGATCGGAAATTGTGTGAGATGGAGTACTTTCTGCATACAAAATCTTGCTTCATTTTCTCACATCATGTCCCGTTTCGTCAAAATTCTTATTTTTTAAGTACTTATTTCTCGATTTACGGGATAGATCATGTCCCGTTCCGGGACTTACGCGTGTAGTGAGTTAACTCGAGCAGTTTCTTTTAGCACTAACCTAAGCTAACAGTTTGTCACCGTTGATGATCAAAAAATACTACTCCTAGTACTACATTACTACTAGCTCAATTCACAAGCAAACAGACAATGACGTCCAGTGTCGTTGTTGGTCCACTGGAAGGAAGTAAGTGGACACGGCATCCCCTCCCCTATATCTCTCTCTCTACCTTTCTCTCTCCAAGAAAAAGCATCATGAGTGAAAACGAAAACCCCCCAATAGAAAGAGAGAGATCCCTAGGCACAGAATCTATGCTCACCACCTGTTTGTTCAATGGCCCCCACCCATCACCATCTCCCACCACCATCAACAGCAGCAGCAGCACCACCACCAACAAGCAACACCAATGCGCCTCTCTCTCTCTCTCTCTCTCCAATTCTTCATAATCAAAAGGCAATTGATGGATAGATACACATAGGAGTATATTATACCCACATATAAATATACCTTCCCCTTCTCCATTTTTTTATTCCTTCTCTTGTTTCTTCTAATTAAACAAAACAAAAAAATAAACCCAATCCATACATATTACTACTATTATCACCTCTTTTATGTACTCCGGTGATGCCGACGCCGGTTAGCACAGCGAGGCAATGCCTCACTCAAGACGCCGCCCAAGCCCTAGACGAGGCGGTGGCCGTCGCCCGCCGCCGCGGCCACGCCCAGACGACGTCGCTCCACGCCGTCTCCGCCCTCCTCTGTCTCTCCTCCTCTTCCTCGTCGCCGCTGCGCGACGCGTGCACCAGGGCCCGGAACGGCGCGTACTCGGCCCGAATCCAGTTCAAAGCCCTCGAGCTGTGTTTGGGAGTGTCCCTGGACCGCCTCCCCTCGTCGCCGCACCGGTCCGACGAGCCGCCCGTGTCGAACTCGCTCATGGCCGCGATTAAGAGGTCTCAGGCGAACCAGAGGCGGCAACCGGAGAGCTTTCACTTGTACCAGCAGCAGCAGCAACAGTCGTCGTCCGTTTCGATGGTGAAGGTATTGTTTTTTTTCTGATAAGTGGGGTATTCGGCCAATTTATGCACACCTCGATCAATTTATGCGCACCTCAACTAATTGTGGGGCCAATCCCACCACCGAGAACCCAATCAAAGCCAGAGTAATTGCTTCATATAGACCAACTCCAAGAGAGTTGATAACATGAGATTTCAAACAATTTTAGGAGAGAGCAAACCACTAAGTTCCGGCTTTACCCCTCTAAGTCCTGGTCCTGAACCAACCCCTTGGGATTGTGAAGGTATTGATTGTGAGACGAACTAAGTCAATGATTCTGGTTAAAGAGTAGTTGGTCATAATATTAATCCTTTGTACTAGTACAATGCTGTATATATATATAAAAAACTCTCGCATATTAGGACCAACTTACGTGCACTTCGATAAGTAACTCTGAGCTAATTGGGAGAGTAATTGGGAGAGCAATCACACAATCCACTTGTGGGGACTTCGTTCCCACTCACAATCTCACAATTTTTTTTGGTAATTTTATTTATTTTCGTGGCTCTGGATTCTCACTAATTTTCGTAGTTGGAAATATTTCTGAAAGACAATTAACTAGGTCATAACTAGTTACTAATTCTTAACGTTAGCTTAATGTTACTTTGACAAGTTGTTAATGCGGTCAATGGTTGCTAAGCAGTACTGTTCTTGCTCTGCAATCTTGATTACTAAGTGAGTGATATGATAGTCTGGTTCTCATTAGGTTGGTGGTTTTTTTGGTTGGTTAACAGGTAGAGCTTCAGAATCTGGTTCTCTCCATACTTGATGACCCAATCGTGAGCCGGGTTTTCAGTGAGTCGGGTTTTCGGAGTTGCGATATCAAGTTAGCCATTCTTCGACCCGTTCAGCATCAGCTTCTCAGGTATTCACGGTACAGAGGCCCCCCTGTGTTTCTCTGCAATTTGAATGGCGATTCGGATCCGGTTCCTAGGAATTTCAGCTTTCCATTCCTGGGTTTTTCTGGGTTTTCCGGGTTATCCAATGGTGATGAGAATGGTAAACGAATTGGCGAGGTTCTTGTGAGGAACAAGGGGAGAAATCCACTACTCGTCGGTGTTTGTGCCAACGATGCTCTTCGCAGTTTCTGTGAGGTTGTGGAGAAAAAGAAAGGAGGGTGCGTCTTGCCAGTGGAAATATGTGGGTTGAATGTGATTCGCATCGATATTGATGTTTCGAGATTTGTCAACGGGAATTGTGATGAGGGGTCGGTCAAGCTGAGGTTAGGTGAGATCTCTCAAATGGTGGAACACTGTACTGAACCTGGTGTGGTAATCAGTTATGGTGATCTCAAGGTGTTGATTGGTGATGATGATGATGATGATGGTGCCTCAGGTTCTGCTGCAGCGAGTTTTGTGGTGGGAGAATTGACGAGGTTAGTATATCAATATTCCGAAAGGAAGGTGTGGTTGATTGGATTTGCAGCAACTTATGAGACATATTTGAAGTTCTTGAATAGATATCCATCTGTTGAGAAGGATTGGGATTTGCAACTCCTACCCATCACTTCTCCTAGGCCAGCCATGGGAGGAGATTCATACCCCAGATCCAGGTAATTCAGTACGCATTTTTGTGTGCACTGTTTGTATTTTATTACATATTTAGAACAGTTCAGGTCTTTAAACAGATAGGTCATAGACTTAATCTAAATTTAATATCTACATAATAAGGGAGAATCTACATAATAAGGGAGAAAGGTTTTTGAATCTTATCTCTCTATAAATCCTAACTATTGATTTGCTCTATAAATCCTATGGCTCTTCCTCTCTCTCTCAAAAAAAAAATTTAATTGCACAATTGCCACTAATTAGATCTTACGTTGCGCCGTGCCTTCAGGCACAGACAAACCCTAGTAAGTATTATATTGGGACCTTGGTGTTGTGTACTTTATCATTTGTTATTAGTTTTTGCGTGCATAAGATTTTTACAGTTGTGACTTTAGTATGGTATTTAATATTGAACAAGTCAAGCGATCTGAGGTTTCTTTTAACTGTACTTGTTGTGGTACCAAATACTAAATCAAAAGGCCAAATAAATAACGCTTGGTTGAAAGGATGGTGGTGCATTGTATTGAAAAAATACAACATGCTTAAGCATCAGTTGATCAGTGGTTGCTTGACTAAAGAACTTATGCTTAATTAAATAGTTGATTGACTACAGCACTTTCATTTAATTGAGTATGTTTATCTTCGGTATCTCAGGTGAGGTCAGTGTAATGCTATGTAGCACCGACACTCCAAAAGGGCGCCGTGTCCACGTATTGGACACGGGGACACGGCGGGGACACGCGGGGAAACGTATTGGACACGCCACGTGGCGTGTCCAATAATTTTTATTATTTTTTGATAGGGGACACGGCGGGGACACGGCTGGGGACACGCCAGGGACACGGCTGGGGGTCAAAATGTAATATTTTTTAAAATTTTGGGGGTTAATATGAAATTATTCAAAATATTTGGGTTAAACTGTAATTTTTCCTTTAAAAAAAAGTTATACAATTTGTGAACTTATTCATATGCAATGGTTCATAATTTTTTTATATATATATTTAAATATATTTATTTATTATTTATTTATACACGTGGCGTGTCCCCCGCCGTGTCCGTATCCCCATTTTTTTAGAATTGCCGTGTCCCGTGTCCGTGTCCGTATCCGTGTCCGTGTCCGTGTCTGTGTCCGTGCTACATAGGACTGTAATGTACACTGGAGTATTTTACTAAACGTAGATAGTCTGTGAAAGAGAAGATCGATTGAATAGTTTCCATTGTGCTAGTCTGCTAGATGTATTTAGTTACATTGCATGTTTCAAATAGACCTACATTAACAAAAAGGTTTAGGTACTTGTGGGCATAGTCATTGACTCAGTGCACTACACGTTTTTGTACTTGTGAGCATACATTCATGCATGGAGATTTCAAAAATATTTCAAAAAGTGTGTTTAATCCTTGTCAATAGGGCTCAATAGACTTTAAGAGTTTTTATTTGCTAGTGTATGATCTATTACGTCCTTAATGGCCATGTTTCAAACATCATCTTGAATTTCTATAGCTGGTTCAGATGAATAGAAATGCTTTCTTTGATTGAACTCTATAAAAGACATGATAAATTAACATAAAAATAGTAATTACAAAATTTTGTTGACTGCATGCTATCATATTTGAGAGTTTGCTCCATGTTCAAATTCGCATGTCTCTATAATAATTGGATGCCACTACCTGTAGAGAGCTATGGCTTTATCTGCTTCCCACCAACCCTTTTAACTTCGGCTATTATGACTTCTAGATACTGCTCACATTGGTGTGACTCATTCAGATGCTTTCACATATAACCTTCCTCACTTGTTTTACCACTGTTCATGGCACAGATGGAGTGGTCGTATTTGATCTACCACACTCGATTATGATATGAATTCTTCAGATTCATCACATCATCTTGACATAAGAGCCATGAAATTTTCTGAAAACTATCCTAATTCTGCTGTGTAAAAGCAGCAGTTAGAGTAAATGAATGTTAAGTATTGGTTTTCGATTTAAAAAAAAAAAGTAGCAATATCTCCTTAAACGGATTTCCCTATTGTTCGACTTGTATACTCTCTCTCTCTCTCTCTCTCTCTCTCTCTTTTACGTGTGTTTATTTTACTGTTTTATTTGGTAGAACTGTCTTTTGTGTCTTGTGAACATTTTAACCTCTGCATTTTTGTTTATCTTCTAAGTTCCAACTATCATCGGTGCACTGGATCTCACAGTTCCATGCTTATGTTATACTTGCAGTTTGATGGAGTCCTTTGTTCCATTTGGTGGGTTCTTTTCTACGCCTGCTGATTTGAAGAGCCCATTGGGGGTCTCATACCAATGTCCACCCCGCTGTCATCTCTGCAATGAGAAGTGTGAACAAGATGTATCTGCCATTACGAAAGGAGGATTTGCTTCTTCAGTTGCAGAACAGTACCAATCTAGCTTACCTTCTTGGTTGCAGATGACTGAGGTCAGCACAAACAGGGCTTTGGACATTGGAGGTTTGTTTTTCTATACTCATATCTTGGTTATAGTTTGTAATAACCCTTGGGGTATGTGCTCCAGTTTGTTGATTGTTATGATGCCTTCGCAGCTTTTTAAACACATACGCATAGGACCCATTGAGTTGCTCGGAAAGGAACAGAATGTTCAGAATCTCTAGCTTTTCGAACTTTTGAGTCGTTTAGTTAGCAGAAAAAACCTCTGAGACACGCACCTTTAACTTTCTCAGTAGGATTGGTTTTCCCTCAAAATTTGTCCTGTAAAAGATAAAAGGTTTTACAAGAATTGTATTTTTAAACTAGTTCCCTACACAATTGCACTACTATATTGTAGTTTTCTGACAAAATAATTTACCAAATATACCTTGATAAAAAATAAATAAATTAAGAACTCATACGGAAAAATATATTCTGTGTTCATTTACTTTACTTGCCTACACTTATTTTGAGAATAGTTTTCTCATGATTGGGTTGCACCCGTCAAACAGAACATTAGCCAAAAAAGTTTACGGTATTCATATGAAACCCCGTTTTAATCTCTTCAGTGCAGGCCAAAGGTGATGGTTTGGCATTGAGTGCTAAAGTTGAAGGACTGCAAAGGAAATGGAACAATATATGCAAACGTCTTCATCATGCTGAAAAACTGACAAAGGGAAACATTTACCAAGTGGGTTCTCAGGTTAAAACCATTGTGGGCTTTCGAGTCAATGATGATAAGAAGGAAAATGCCGATTCCCAGAGCAGCAATGAGACAAATGGATCTTCGAATGCAAGTGGAAGCAAAAAGGTTGCTTCATGCATGTCAATGGATACACAAAATTTTCCTAGATCGCAATCAGCCATTACACTACCTGGAGTAGTTTCACCGGCTCTGGATTTGAATTCCCTTGCCCAAACGAGGGAAAAGTCATTAGAACCCAGAGATCTTGAGCTAGGTGGGGTTCGGTCTCCTCCTATGAGTTTGTCCTGTTCTGATGGTCACCCGTCTCCACCTTCTACTACGTCCGTGACTACAGATTTAGGTTTGGGAATAAATGCTCAATCTTCATTGTGCACTTGTCCTGCTTTCGAAGGCCCATTTGATCCAAGGGATTTCAAGATGCTCTATCGGCAACTGATTGCAAGAATCAGGTGGCAAGAGGATGCTGTTAGTGCTATAAGCCAAGCAATAGCTCGCTGCAAGGCAAGGAATGAACCTAAACGCTTTGGAGCAAGTGTAAGGGGAGATATATGGTTCACTTTTCTTGGACCTGATTGCTTCAGTAAGAAGAGGATTGCTGTTACCCTTGCTGATATATTCTTTGGAAGCAAAGGAACCCTTATTTGTGTGGATCTAAGTTCCCATGATGGAGTGAGTGGTTATGATGTGAAGTTCAGAGGAAAAACTGCTGTTGATTACATTGCCGAGGAATTGAGCAAGAAACCAATGTCTGTTGTGTTCCTTGAAAATATTGATGAGGCTGATCTGACGGTTCAGAATAGCTTATCACAGGCTGTGAGGACTGGGAAATTTTCTGACTCACACGGAAGAGAAGTAGGTATCAGTAACAGTAACACAGTCTTTGTGACAACTTCAAGATTCACAAAGGGTGCTGAAATTCTCTATTACAAAAAGGAAAGAGGCAACTATTCTGAGGAAAGTATATTGAGAGCAAAGGGATGGCCAATTCAGATAGTAATTGATCGTGTGACTGCGAATAACACAAGGAGAGGCATCTCAAACCCAATCATTGTGAACAAAAGGAAGTCATTTGGTACTTCTGAAATGGCCAAACGGCCTCACAAGACCTCAAATATGCATCTGGACTTGAATCTCCCAGCTGAGGAGATAGATGTACTAAACACTGACTGTGGGAACTCTGAAAGTGACTTCATCTCCATAAACAACAGCAAGGCTTGGTTGGAGGATTTTGTCGAATTAGTGGATGAAACAGTGGTTTTCAAGCCGTTTGATTTCGACAAGCTTGCGGAGAAAATATCACAGGAGATTAGCAAGTGCTTCCATAAAATTGTTGGTTTGGATTGTTTGTTGGAGATTGATTCCAAAGTTATGGAGCAGGTAATTGCAGTAGCATGTCTATATGAAGACAAAGAAGCGGAGGATTGGATCGAGCGGGTTCTAAGTAGGGGATTTGTTGAAGCTCAGAAAAGGTACAACCTCACAAGTGGTTATGCGGTGAAACTTGTTGCCTGTGAAGGCCTTTCTTCGGATGGGGAAGCGCCAGGAGTTTGCCTTCCCTCTAAAATTCTTGTGAACTGAGGTATTAATATGACCTTTTTGTCCTGTAAAGTAGATGTATAATCTAGTGTTTTAGAATCTAGAAACCCTGGTTTAGCCTATGAATCCCACATTCTATTGTGTGTAGTATTGTATAGATTACGACTAGAGCATGTGTGATTGTCCTTCACTAGATATGAGAAGAACTTGTCTTGTTTGTAGCTATAATACACAAATATAAGTTGCCCCTCGTTTAGCTTTGGTAATGAAATTTCATTTGGTATTTGGTTTGGTCTATGTGTTACTACTATTCAATACCGAATTTAAACTTGATTGATACGGATCCCACCCGGTCTCACTATAGTTGTGTCAATGAGCATAAGGTTCATTTCAAACAACATCACAAGTAATCGATCCAGGTCCCACACAACCCACCTCATTTAATGATGCAAATAGCATAATTGTCTTTTCAAACGACAGCACAAGTAATCGATGCGGGTCCCACACACCTCTCTCATTTAATGATGCAAAGGGTATTGTCGTCCTTGTAGTTTATGCAGGAGGAACTTTTTCATCACACTGCTGGAGAAACTCACAAATGCGTCTTTTATCCAGGCAATAAATCCCTACCTGAATGAGTAGTGTTTTTTTTTTTTTATCATCCCTGAATGAGTAGTGTGTATCCTACGAAACCATTGGGATTATGACCGAAAAATTGGTTCCAAGTTCATCATTATTCAAGGGAACATTTCATATTTGGGCAATAATAACTTAACAGAGGTAGATTTGCAGAATAAGTTTGTAACAGAAATCTTACTACCGATTACATGCTTACCGATTAATGAGTCATGATGACTAGTTAGAAATCTAGAATAAACATCTCATAGTGTTGGGATGGAGATATTAAAGCTAAAAGGTGAGGGGAATATAGGATGTCACATTTTTAACTTAAGTAGAGTATAGTTTACTACGGTCTTTCCGTAAGGATCACATTAACTTAATAAAATACGGACATTCCTTTCCCGATAGAATTTCGATAATCCGAGCCGCTCAATGTGTTTAGAACGTGTTTAGAACGTGATTTTAAGGGTCGTTGTGATAAATCAACAAAAGAAATGACTGGGAAAGACTTCATCTAAGTAGTTTTTGTTTGTTTTTTATCGAACAGTTCAAACAAAAACTGCTCGGATGAAGCCCTTTCCTGTCATTTGTTTTACCGATTTTTTGCGGGTACCCATAAAATCAGGTTCTGAACACATTGAGTGGCTCAGATCATTAAAATTCGAACAAAAAATTGGGAGAAATGGAGAGGTCCTTATTTTAACTAAAATAAGGACATTCTCATTTGAAAATGACTGTAATTTACTGATGCTTGTTTTGGGTCAACAAGTTAAGTGACTTATATATATTTTTTCTTTATTCAATTTTTTTTGTATTCTTTTTGCGTCAAACTTCTGTGACTCATTGATTCGTCTACGAGATTAATCAAAAAAGTAAAAAATTATTATCGAAACTCACAATTTTTTGAATAAATAAGAAAATAAGAAATCTTTATTCAAAAAATTCTGAGTTTCGATCATAATTTTTACTTTTTCGATTACTCTCGTTGAGTCGAATCAATAAGTCACAAAATTTTGATGAAAATTGACAAATGTGATTTTTTTTTTGAATAAAAACAAAAAAAGTCATTTTAAATTGAGCCAATTTCTTTCATAGATAAAAAAAAAATTTGGTATACTTTAATTTCTATTCTCATTTCTTTTATAAATAAGCACGTAATATTTGAAGTAGTCCAACAAAAACAAAATGATTGATATATTTTAAATGTATTAGGCTAGAATTAGTTCAATGTACAAATGTAATGTATTGGAAAACAAAAACCTTATGATATACTCCATCCGTCCCATTTTTATTGTCCATTTTTGTTTTCATGTCGTTCTTTCAACACTTATATCTTCTAATATGAATATCCAAAAATATGCAATATGAATCTTGTTTGATAGTTCTTGATTAGATCTATAATACAAAGTTTTCAAAATTATGAAAACATTGTAGATTGAAAGATATAAGTGTTGAAAGAACGGCACGAAAAACGAAAATAGACAATAAAAATTGGACGGAGGGAGTAATAAGTATACCTACGTTCCAATAAAATATATATTTCTATTAAGCCGCCCTCATCTCGGGATTAAAATTCTGACTTTGCCACTAATTATTGTGGTTGGTTTTTTGTGATTTATTGAACGACAACGACGATGATGAATATAGCGGTGGTGAGAATTGGTGGGGCCAGGAGTGAGTTTGAAGGGGGTGTCAAAACCCCTCCACCCGGATATACATATCCAGCCAAAACATATCCGGCTTTGCAAAATCCAAACAAACAAGGGATATATCCATCCGGCTTTCTTTTCTTTTTTACCTCTAATAACAAACAGGCCGTACTTCTTCTATAGAGAAAGCGAGAAAGTTAACGGCGGGTGTAAAATTGATAAATTTTTAAATAGATCAGGTGTTCTTTTGATAATTTTTAAAGGTCAGGTGCCTATGTGTGATTTGTGTGAAATGTCATATGCTATTTTAAAATTTTCCCATTATTTATTTATTTCTGGGTATTACGGGCTTTTGTAGTTTGTCATTTTACATGTGGGTCTATCAAATTGATTACAGTAGTACTTATTTCTACTGTAATACTAATATATACTATATAAAAAGTCCATTATTCCATAAAAATAATTTGTTATCTTTACAATGTCTCATGTCAATTAAATTCCTATCTAATGTAGCGTTAAATGACAATGTGAATTTGAATATGAAGAATTGACAAAATTTTAACCAGCTCAGTATCAATTAAGCTCGAACATTCAAATAGAAGCTCAAATATCCTAATGCTCGTAAGGAGCTTAGAATTAAAATAAGTATCAAATTTCACTTTAAAAGAAAAATTTTCAAAATTTTTTTAATCTATCTATCTATTTTTTTTTATCCCTACCAAATATTAAAGGAAATAGAACAATCCTAAAAGAGATATAATGAAATTCATCGTGTAGTTTTTATCCATTTTATTTGACTGATGGAGTTAATAAGCAATTAATTCAAACAAAAAAAGTATTAAGTATACCGGGTTTGGAGCGTTTAGTGATATTCAACCAATTAGTATGGAATTTTTCAAGGAATAATAAATGGCTAACATGAGGAGAAGTAGAGGAAAATAAATAATCGAAAAGGAAATAAAGGAAAAAGGAAAAGAAAAAACAGAATCCCTTCACTCTCTCTCTCTCTCTAAACCGTTATGTTTCACAACTGAACACAACTGTCGATCTCTCTTCGAAACCCTAATCTCTCTCCTCCAAATCAATTCTTTCCCCCAAAAGTTCTGTAGCCATGGACACGCCTTCGGTTTCTTGGGGCCCCCGTACTGTCGAAGAAATCTTCAAAGACTACAGCGGCCGTCGCGCCGGCGTCCTTCGCGCTCTTACTCACGGTACTTCAATTACATACAAAATTACATATATACACAATAACACAAACCCTAATTTCAACCTGTATTTGTCGTAATCCTCTTATATTCTCTCTCAGATGTCGATGAATTCTACTCACTCTGCGATCCAGGTTAATCATAAAATCCCCCTCTTTGTATCTGTCTATTTATAGTATTACCTTTTTGTATGTTTAAGTTCTTTTTTGATTTGATTTGGACTGTGTTTGTTATGGTATTTCATTTGTAATTTGTATCTGTAGCTAAGGAGAATTTGTGCTTGTTTGGATACCCTAATGGAACATGGGAAGTGGCATTGCCAGCGGAGGAGGTTCCGCCAGAGCTTCCAGAGCCGTCGTTGGGGATTAATTTCGCGAGGGATGGGATGGACAAGAAACACTGGATGTCACTGGTGGCTGCGCACACCGATTCTTGGTTGCTTTATGTTGCTTTCTATTACGGAGCTCGCGTTGATCGTAATGGGAGGTATCTATATATATACACACACACACATTCTCGCCTCCTCTTTGTTTGTTGGTTATGTTGCTATAAAATTGTTAATGCACTTCTTTACATTGTTGGAGCCTTGCTTCAGATTGTTTTCCAATTCAAGGGTTATTGCTCTCATTTCGTCCAAATTTCATTTAGAGCCTGATAGGACAGATGTTTACATAAAACAAACAAAATTTATGTCCAATTAGCAATACTATAAGAGGTTTAACCTATAGGTAGCATTTGAAACAAGAGTAGAAGATGGACTGGAGGAGGAAGAGATGTATTTTGGTAGAAACTCATATTGAAATCACTCTTATTAAATAGTTATAACCACAAACTTGTAATTAACGATGGCCTTAATGGGTTATTTGCAGTTCCAAAACGGCCTTTAATGGATTGGGAAGCATCATTACTTCTCAACCTTTACTTGGAGTTCTGAAATAAGCTATTTTGTTTCGATTCGTTAACTTTTTTGCATAGAGTTCTGTCATCTATTCACAATGTCTGCAATTCTGAAGTCAAGCAGTCTTGTGCACGAGGTATAAGCAATTAAAGCGTAAGTCTCTCAAAGAGTGATGTCTTAGCCAAGAAATGATTGGTGTAGGCTACTGAAGTTCAATTAGTTTTGGACCTTTGGTCATTATCCAAATTAATTTTGATCATCACTGCATGCATGAACAAAGACAGAATTCCAAGAGCTTGATTTCAGGATGCATGATGTTTGGAGAATGCAGCTGGTGTCTGAGAGAGATAGGTCATAGGAAATTTGCCTTTGTCTATGGAACAGTGGTTACTAGTCCTGCAGTCCACTAAGATGCAGTCATTTGTGTGAACAAGTTTTTAGTTTGTCCTTCGGTTTGAGTACAGGTTGAGGCCCCCAAATCGTTTTCTCGATTCCCCCATGGTAACCCTATTATGGTGGTAGTAGGAAATAAAGACGCTTTAGTTTGAGTCTCCTTTATGGGAATTCTCGGTCACCGTTATGAGATTTAGGATTGAGTTTCCTTCTTTTTGTATCCTTGCATTGTTGTATCGTCTTTGGCCTTAAACTATTTAAGTACAACTTGGAAGTTGAATCTTGATTTGCTCATTCTATTAGATTGTACATATTCCTCCATGAAATACTTTGTTTTTAGGTTTTTTGGGCTCTATAATTGGTTTAACTTGAAGTCTGATGCCTATATTCTCCACAATTATACGATTTCTGCCAAAAAATAATTTCCCTGTTTCTGCTGATATACTGTGGTAGCGTGCTCTCTTCTTGCTTTCTTGCTTTCGGGCCATATGGGAAAGCTACGCACTAGACATTATGCTTCATTGTTTACTCTTGCCCAACAATGCCATGCATTTTACTTGTTGAATCATGCTTCTTGAAGTGAGCATTAATGGAAGCATGTGTGATTTGGACAGGAAGCATCTATTTAGCCTTATAAATGATCTGCCTACCGTATTTGAAGCCGTGGCGGAGTGGAAGCCTATAAAGCACAAGGCCAGTATGCATAGCGGAAGCAAATCGGGAACCGGAACTAAGGTAAAGCAGTTCAATTCCCTTGGACATTTTCTGCTTTTACTCTTCCAGATTTGTAAAATGATGACCCAACTTTGCACTGTAGAGACCAAGTAACGGGCAGTCAAAAAGCAACATGAAACCATGCAGTCACAGTGATGAGGAAGACGAAGATGAGCATGGCGAGACCCTTTGCGGGACCTGTGGGGGAAATGACAGCGTGAGTCAGTTCTGGATAGGCTGTGATGGTTGTGAGCGGTGGTTCCATGGCAAGTGTGTAAAAATAACACCAGCCATGGCAGAAAATATCAAACAGTACAAATGCCTCCCTTGCAGCACTAAGAGCAGCCGTTAGAGGCTGATGAAGATTTGCAGCTGCTTAAACCTAGTTGTTCTGTTAATATTAGTATTTCAGCCTTTTCCTTTGATTTTACTCCGTTCCTTTCTCTTCTGATGGTAGTTTAGTTGTTAACGAAAGAAAAAATAGCATTTCGAATTCAAAAGTTGGATTTATCACCTTCACAAGGCACATCTCTATGCTTCTTTTTTTGGGCACAATCCTAGAACCAGAGAGGTGTTGAATGGAACTGGAGACGCTGCAATCCATCTCAAACTGGGGTGCAAGGGATACATAGGCGTTGAAGGAATCATGCTAAATGCAGACAGAGTCTGTTGCTAAAGAATATACGTAGATCTAACCGGGTGAATATTACAACTGTCCTGAGAGGTTATTGGGTGTTCTTGAGGCATTGCCCGATTGTGTTTTAACACCATTTTGATTTATGCTGCTTAAGTACCCCTAGTATTTCTGTGTTGGCATTTAGCAGCAGCTAGAACGTGTCAAGTTTTAATTGGTGTGGAGCTACATTATATATTTTCCAATTGTCTTACAACCAGGAAAAGTTAGCTCGATAATTAGGTTTTTGTCTTTTGACAGATTTCGTATTGCAATAACACCAACGTTGTTGCCATGATTGATGTTGCTCGTTTCTGCTTTTTGAACCAAAAAACATCTCTCCTTCCCATCAGTCAGTTGTGATGAATCCTGAAATCAACTCTATTATAGGAACTGATAAGAAATAAAGTTTGTGCCAACTGAATTCATCTGATTCGTGGCCAATCTTCGCCGGTTTTCTCTGTCGTTGTCACCAACTTGTCAGTGGTTGGAAAGTTTTATCTACCCAATTCTTCTGTCAACAACAGTGCTACTACTTGATTATAATTGGACCGAGTTATCTGTGGAAGATAAATGAAACCACGTTTAGATGATTGAAACCCATGACAATCGAAGTTGTTCTTCGCGCTGCAGAATACCCCATCTTTATGATTGTTCGCTGTGGTCCAATGCATGAACTGGTGCCATCGATTATCCAAAGCGCCTTCAAGTTGAAGATGTTATGCACCTTTTTACATGTCCATCTAATTCTAATTTACAGAGTGTATCAGGAAGGTCCTGCTTAACCCATTTTGAGCCCCAACATAAAAGATTGAATCGTTCAGAAGGTTCTTTTAATTTGTGAATAACTTATACTAATTATTTGTCAAAGTACTTTCCACCATGTTCGTTTTGGGACTCCGACCCAACTTTTTCTCTCTGTGCACGGCTCCAAGAAACTCTCTCCAATCATTACTCTCATTCTCTATCTCTCTCTCTATCCACTTATTACCCCAAAAAAAACTTCCTCAAGTCCCAAATTGAACATGGTCATATCTGAAAAACATGCACTGGAGTTTTAACTTTTTGTGTTTTATGTGCATTATCCACCGCCCTATGATCAACTGTAACTGAGAATGCAAAATAAAATCTTGCTTCTCTCTTATAGTCATTCTGTGAGTGCCGAGCCATCATGGAGTTAGCAGGCTGCACCTTGAAGCATGTTTTACGTGAAGGAAACAAAGTTGCAGAAAAATTGGCTAAGTAGGGAGTTCAATAGGAGGACCGGATGGTGTCTTTCGTTATCCCCTCCAGAGATAAAAGGCTCTTCTGGTTGCGGACCAAGCTAGAATTTCTTAGGAGGGTATCTAGTTGTTCTTTTTCTTTTGCTGTCTGTTCATTTCTGCAGTTTATCCCTATGTGATCATAGCAAATTACATCAAGCATATTTTTTGGCTAAGTTTGTGGCATTTTTCAGGATTTATTCAGAAGTGAACACTTCTTACCCTTTTGACACCGGATGAGATATCATTCGTTCTTTTTCTTTGAAAGATTGTACCTTTTGATATGCTTGATGTATTCTTTTCATTTTTATTTCTCTTAGCTTTGTGCTTTGGATGTAATGACTCTTTTATCTATGAAGTCCTTCTTTATTGTCAAAAAAATAATACTAACAAAACCAAAATAACCATTTAATATACAAATGTACCGCATACCATTAAAACTGATCCAACAGTGTTAACTTTGAGTAGTAAAAGACCATTATACTCTCGAGCCCTACTATTCGCAAAGAAGATTTTTAGAGAACCAAGCAAGGAAAAACGTGTTTGGACCTATTTCGGATCCCACAAAAATCTAAAAAAATATCCATAAATTTTTGAATATTATTTTATGGGGTCCTATAAAAAATCAGCTCCAATGGACATCGATAAGTATTACTTTTGGATTCGTAGGGCGAAACTGGAGCTGATTTTTTACAGAAATCCATAAAGTAATATTAAAAAATTTATGGATATTTTTCTAGATTTTTGTAGAATCCGGAATGAATCCAATCGCGTTTTTCCTGGCGTGATTCCCTGCAAATCTTCTTTGTGATTGGAATTTCCGTAATTTTAATTTGTGAAGTTATAAGCGAGGTGATAGAATTTTCAGAATCAGTGTGGCCTGGGCAGGTCAGTGTATTTGCCAGAAACTTTAGGATGTCAGCGTAATTTACCCAAAACAGTAGGAGTATAAACGTGGTACTTGTGTTAAAACGCACGTGCTCATTGGTTTTTACTAGTACCATGAGATTCTGACACACACACCTTTACACAGAGAGATCTTTTGTCTCCCCACATTTCCTACTCCTCTGCAGATGACTTGTCTTTAGTCGGAACATAGAGGGCCAGTACGCATAAGTTAATCTGAACACCTCTTATTATTAGCGGAAAAAAACAACACATGGAAAATGGAGTACCTAATTTGTGAAAGCTACCCTACCAAAAAGGTTCATTAAATAAGCGAGATGGAATCCTAGAGCTTAGATTCCAGGGATTAGGCATATATATTTATGATTATTTATGGCGAGCATATGTTTTGGTGAGTTAACAATGGAGAATTATTGGGTGGTTATGGTGTCAATGCCTTTTTTTTAGCAATATATACGTCCTTGGATCCACAACTTAGAGTTTGTTCGTTCTGGTACTAAGGATTTTGAATTTTCTTTCACTGCATGGTTTTCAATAAATTTTATCTCAATCATTACTCTCATTTTTTTTAATTTCTCTGCACTCATTACCTAAAATTCAAATAGCAAAACGAACAAGCTAAATGTCTAGGCTCTACTAGAATGCGGGATATCAAAAATTGTTAGTGCAACGTCATGTGGAATCTTAAGAGTACTTTAATAATTATGCATAACAACCTACCCCAATTACAAAATATTGGAAGTTTTTCTTTTCCAATTCCTTGTTATTCCATTAAAGTTGCGTTTCGATTATCAAATTGTGAAAGTATTCATCTAGAAAAGAAAAATTATTGATTGTGTCACATGTATAAAAATCAAATCTTGGTAAATCTAAAAAGTCCCGTGATATCACAAATTGTCATATGCGAAACTTAATTTGATTATATAATTTGAAGGAGCCGGCTATAGCCAAGCAAATTCTTTTGTTCGATTTTTTAAAAATTTCTCTCCCAATGAATGATTAATATTAGATGGTAATAAATCATCTTTGTGTCATACATGAAATCACACGAGAAATATTGTAATGAGAGGATCCAAATTCCAGTTTCAATGAAGGTCCACTGTTCATCACGAGACATTATCCATTGCTCAAGAGCACACTCACATTTTCCACCCAATAATGCGCATTTTCGGTAACAAATATTCTTACTAATTATACTTTATTGTTTTTTGGAATTTCCAGTTTATGATTGGAGTTTGATGTTTCGGTGGTTTTTTTTTGTTCTCTGGAAGCAAAATAATATTTGTTACCGGAATATACAATTCCCTATCACAAAACTATATTATAGAACCAATGCTATATACTCCCACCACCCCATATATATTATTTATTTATTTATGTGTCAATTGACAGAAGAGATCATTTTAACATCAGATATGAAGTACAAAATACAAACTCAAGACACTACATCAATTATGAGAGTTCACGAGACATCCAAGTCCAACAACTCAATCGATACAAAATAAGCCTATTATAGGGTAGAAAGTAATTAAAACAAAGAAAGAAAGGAAAAACCCTATAAGGAAGAACACACATACGTGTCTGATAGAAAAAAAAAAAAAAGAACACTCATATGCAGGTAGAAAGACTCGAACTCCTAACCTCCTATTGAGATGCAAGAGTCCTGGCCAATTAAACTTGCTTCAGTTAGTTATCCCATATTATGTACAAAACTAAAAAGCATAGCAAAATTACATTAAACTCCCTTGACTCTTTCATTTTTCTAAATTTGTAGCTTTGAATCTCTATTGTGGGATTCTCAGTTGTAGGGGTACATTGAAAACAGACACGATGGATAGTTTTTAAAAACTAAAAAGAATAAAAACTAGCAAATGCACACAATATCTCATATCAACAGCAGATTAACATGGTTGTTACATCACCGACATCAAATTTATTTCGTGTAATTTGTAACGTATACACGATGATAAATAGTTTGTTGGTGAGATGTTTATAAATTTCACTGTTGTTTATTTGTCAAAAAAAAAAGAAAGTAATACACAATATCTCATTCAAACAGTAGATTGATATGGTTACATTATCGGCATCAATTTTATGATGTGTAACTTGTAACGTACACCCAATGATAAACAGTTTGTTGGTGAGAAGTTTACTTCGTTGTTGTTTGTTTGTCACAAACGACTAATATATACGCAATTACAAATGACCTAAGAATAAACCAGAAATTATTTGTGAGTATTTTAACAAAATTTTACTTGCACACACATTGCATGCGTGGGACCATAAGTTTTTTTAATTGTGGTCGGCATGCTTTAATTTGGTCCTCAGAAATTTGTTATATGGACCACACTGTAACCTAGGCAACATGACAAACAAATAAAATGAAAGATGCGCACTGGTCCTAGCTCCCTACCCAGCTGTTGTTGAAAGAGAGAGACTATTACGTACGTTAGTTTGCACTTTGCAGTTAAAATTTTAGAGGGGATAAGTAGTAGTAATATAATAAGAAGGGGATAAAGAGAGAAATATGATTGAAAGATTACGTATCTGTTTGCAAAATATTCTGAGAGCAGATTATGGGTTTCTGGCTTCTAAAAATCACCAGCTTTTTTGAACCTGTTTTTAGGCCCAAAAGCTGATTTTTTAGAAGATACGATTTTGATTTTTTCCAGATTCTCACAAGACGTGATTGGCATAATATCCGCAATGTAATAATAAAAAATGAATAATCAAAACTTATCACGTCAGTTTTGGATTATTCATTTAAAAGGTTGCTAAAGTTAGCAATGTGAAGTCCCACATCGTTATTTTTGATTATTCAAAATGCCAAAATTTTTTTATTGGTTAGGATGTTGCTAATTTTAATTATTACAATGTGAGCACTTTTTTAAGGATATCTACAATGTTATAATCAAAAATGGATAATCAAAAGTTGCCACATCAGCTTTTAATTATTCATTGAACAGATTACTAAGGTTAACAATGTAGAGATCCACAATGGCATAATTAAAAATTTGAATAACAAAAACTTATCATGTCACCTTTTTAAATTACAAAAAAACTAAAAACTATGAACATAGGAAATAGTTTTTTCTAAAAATGGTTTTGAGACTAATAAAAACTATTTATTAGAAATAGAAAATAGTTTTTGAATTTTTTTATTTTTGAAGAAAAATAGCTTTTGTGTTACTAAGGTTTTTGAAAAAATAGTTTTTATATAAGAAAAGGTTTTGAAAAAAAAAATTCGATTGCAACTTTTTTTTTTTGTATAAAAATGTTTTTTAAAAACAGTTGAAAAATAATTTTTGGGGTAAAACAGAAAATTGTTTTTTAGTAAAATATTTTTTTGAAAACATTGTTGAAAATTAAAAAGAGAGGGGAAAAGGGAAGAGAGAGAACACTTTTTTTTTTTTTTTGTAATTAAAAAGAGAGGAAAAGATATAAACCTAAAATTGAGGCTCAATTCAATTTGTTTACTAGACGAATCAAACTCAAACGAGTTTTTACTGAGTCGAATATTGAACAGTCAGCTAATGACTCGATCCATCTGCACCACGAACAAAAGCCTTTTCTCTTTGGATTATGACCAATCAATATCTAACATGTCATCAAATGCTCATAACTGATGACCGCTAAACAATTTTCCCCATGAACCAACTGGGGCTGACTCAGTAAGCCAAGACCCTTACATCTCACAAGGAGGTCATGAGTTTGAATCTGTCCATCTGCTTGTGAGTGTTCTTTTCTTAGAGAGACGTTTCCTTTATTTATTTCTTTCCTATGATAGACTTATTTTTTGTATTACTTGAGTTGTTATGCTCAGTTAACTCTCACAATTGATGTAACATCCCAAATTTGTATTTTGTAATTCATACATGATATAAATGATCTTTTCTATCGATTATAAAAATAAAAAATAACAATTTTCCCCGTGATACATTGCATATGGTCTCAGAATTAGTAAAAGTCCAATTGTAATAGTCAAGCCATGTTGCTAAACTAGGTGGAGTCAATTATTTGGTGGTGTCTATTTCTTATACCCACTTATTACTAATTTTCAATTATATTTTGTTTTGTGATATCACAAAAGGGTTTTCCTCCGGCATCTGTTGGCACAATCTAGTAGATCGTACATTCTTATTTAAACAACCGATGATATTAGTTAACTTTTAAAATTTCTTTTTACACATGTTACATAGATGAACACCAGCTACAAGATGAATAAAGTCCTTAACTCAACAAGTTAAAAGGATCCCTCAATGGACATCAACTAAATTATAATGTTTGTTTTCAAGGCAAACTTTCACTTATAACCCATATGGTTTGGGCTTTATGCGGATACACTTCCTCATTTTCTTTTCTTTTTTTAATTAGCAATTTTTTTTTTATAAATTTTTTGAAAAGGATTACAAAGTTTTAACGGATGAAGGTCACACCAACAAACGCCACCCGAGAATCAAACCCAAAAGAAGGCAAGGAGCCAACCAATGCATCCCCTCATGTTCACTTTGTTGAATTGAAATACGCACCTCTTGTGTTTTGTGAAAAATTCCATCTGAACCCAACTCCGTCCATATTAACGGAGGTGTATATCATACGCCTATTGTGAAAGTATAAATGGTTACAACAATTTTTTATGACAAAAATATCTCTTGCAAAAAAACACCTCATGGTTTCCGATCAAATTTTTATGATCCGAGCCACTCAATGTGATTAGAACGTGATTTTAAGGGTACCCGCACAAAATTAGCAAAAAAAAGACTGAAAAGGATTTGATCTGAGTAGTTTTTAGGTTAGATTGAATGAGCAGTTTAATTAAAAACTGCTTAAAATAAGCACTTTCCGGTCATTTTTTTTTGCTAATTTCTTGCGAGCACCCTTAAAATCATATCCTGCACACATTGAACGGTTCGGATTATAAAAATTTGATCGGGAACTATGTGATTGAGATTTAGGGTGTTTTTTTAGGTGTCTAAATAGTTGTCCATTGAACCGCCCCGATATATATATATATATATATAT
>BPLS01000585.1:458247-482019 GCA_019656275.1 Rhododendron kiyosumense
AACAGATCGTCCGCGAATCCAAACCATTCAAAACATAATCCAACAACTGTCAATAGAAGTTCACATTTTTGCCTATTTGAGGGCTTCCTAATAGGAAGCTGAGCGTGTGTACACACACTAGCATTGAACGTATCGTTATCAAATAATCGAAAGTATTTTCAATGTGGGTCTTTCGTTACTTTTTTTTAAGTTGTGACCTTTTTGGTTTTTATTGGGTTAACTGTGTAACTGATATTTCATGTTACACATATTTGGACCTCCTATTTTCAAGGAATATTTCGAACCCAAAGCAAAATATTTATTTCTTTGTTTTGCAAGAGAAAGCGAGAAAAGTCATAAAGGAGTTCATAAATATTTTTGGCATAGAAGTGTAAGTAATCGTTAGAGGTATTCAAAATATTTCTACCAATATAGTGGTGACACATAACATGGTATCCAAAATTTATTACTCAGACATGGTCAATTGATAACCAAAGCATTAGTGTTTGGAATTGGCCTAGAGTTGGAGAGAATTACAAAGAACTACCCAAAAACTTTTATTTGTCTTTGGGCGTGTTTACGATAGTTGTGGCTACAGTTTAGATTCCGAATTTTAGTAGAAGTTAAAAAACATGTTTATTGCAATTGTGGGATTATGAGAATTTCTTTTCTTTTTAGAAAATTTGTGTTGCAGAATCCTAATAGTTACCCAAACCAAGCTGTAGAATTTATTTCCTTTTTAAGATTCTCAGAAAGCTGTAGATTCTAAAAATCAATTTTATAAAAATTTTAACAAACATTCTAAATTGATTTTTCAAAGTTGAAATCTAAAAGGTGTCAAAATAACAAACACCCGCTTTTTTTTTTTTGATCGGCAAAAAAAAGTTTTATTCAAAAATCTTGACAAATGGTACATCAAGATAGGGGAGGAGGAAGGGAATCCAACCAAGGGTTGGATGAAAAATAAAATAAAATAAAATATTGGGGCAAAGCCCAAACATACCCAAACGGGCCAGGCCCAAAAAAATAAAACCTTAAATGCATATGGGCCTGACCCACACCTCGAAAGGCTCAGCCCAAAGAATTGGGCTATGCCTAGCCAAGAACCAAAACTAACCCTAACAAAGTGCAACATCCACCACCGCCGTAACAAGAAAACAGCCACCGTCATCACACCACAACCTGCCACCACCCAAGCTCTTACCTTTCCATACTCACTAGCTATATTAATACCCAAAATATCAATGTCTAGATCCCCTGATACCAATTTCCATTCTCTGGCTTTTGGCCGCTGAATTGGCTCAGCCCAAAGAATTGGGAAAAACAAACACCCACTTTGTTCAGGGTTTGTACTAACTCGAATCCCACTACTCCTTTTTGTACGTTTCCAAACAGGTTAACTTATGTTTTCTTAGTAATTCTTTATCCCACATGGCCACGTAGCCACCTTAAACGGTTTCTTTATTGATATCTATATAATGAGAGAGCTCAGTTTTTGCATCTGACATACTTTCATCTTTAAATCTTAATCATTGAAATCTATCTCCTTAAATCCTACGGCTGAGAAACCTTTCCTATTCCAATAAGAAAATGATATATAGATTACCATTTAGTTTTTAAATTCTAAACATTACCAAGTATACACCAATTTTTTAATTAATTACAGACATCAAGATTTTCACAACGAAATGTGACATATGCTTTAATTTAGAAAAAAAATATTCTTTAATAAATTTGTAAAGGATAATCAGTAATCAAATCCTTCCATCTGTATTGGATTCTCTTTGACAATATCTTTTCGTTATTGGTATATTAGCGTTGGTTTATTGGCTCACCCAATTGAATATTAATATCAAAACCCTCCAAATCTCATTTGTTGAATGATATGAATTTGAAGAAAAAATAAAATCGCGAGTCTATAATTTATTTGCGTGTGTTGATCGTTCGAGCCGTGCTTTCAAGCACGGTCATGCACTAAGTATATTCATATTCCTAATCATGAGTTTCTGATACCTTAATTTGCACACAATGGATTCCACGTACTGAAAATCCAGTTGAACCTCAAATATCACAGTCATGATCCCCTTAATTAATTGCTTACCTAAGACAGTGCTGTCAAATAATTTACAAATGACCCACCAAGGTTTCAAACTTCAAAGTGTTTTTGGGTCTTTGTGGAATATGGTGAATAATACACCAAGTATGATTGCAATAGTGATTATTTTGTACTCCCTCCGTCTCAAAAAGAATGATAATTTTTTAAATTCGTGTTATTTTTCATCGCTTATATCTTTCAATTTATAATGTTTTTCATGAGTTTGAAAATTTTGTATAATAAAATTAATCGAGAACTATCAAACAATATTCATATTGCATAATTTTTGAGATCTACATTGAAAGATATAAGGAGTTGAAATTGACACGGATATCAAAAATTGACATCCAATTTGAGACAGAGGGAGTATGTTATATATACCGTGTGTTACTTTCTGAACTTGTAGTAGTCATGATAGGGACGCAATAGTCCTCACAAAGTTGGATAAGTAGTTTGCCAAAAGTCTTCTTCAACTATATATAGATGTGAAGATGAGGGTGAAAATGAAATTATGAGTACTTTTCTAAGAGGTTTCT
This sequence comes from Rhododendron kiyosumense, assembly GCA_019656275.1. Lineage (NCBI taxonomy): Eukaryota > Viridiplantae > Streptophyta > Magnoliopsida > Ericales > Ericaceae > Rhododendron > Rhododendron kiyosumense. The sequence goes on from BPLS01000585.1 coordinate 460,858, forward strand.
TCTTTTCTTTTTGAGTTTAATTAGAAGGATTGACGGACAGCGAAATCAAGAAGAAAAGAAGTCACAAGAGCAATGCTTTACATACGGCCCAACATCAAGCCTTCAACCCAAGCCCATGGGCTGGGCTTCCATCCAAGTTCAGGGCCTGTAATGCTTTACATAGTCTTCAAGCGTTTCATGTTTGATTTTCCGAGTGCAATTTTGTTCACCCTCCTTAAAAGAGGATGAACATTACCCTCTCTTTCATTAGTTGAAATAGTGTGGACCCCACCACAAAGTGATGTCATACTTACCATGCAATACACTTTTTGATAAATATGACATCACTTTGTAGTGGGGTCCATGTCATTTCAACCAATAGAAAGGAGGATAATGTTCACCCTCGTCAACAACTCCTGAAACTATACGTGTGAAATAGCCAGGGGAGGGAGCTGTAGAAATTAGTTGGAAGTGTGTGCATGCTGACCAGGAGCACCCTACATTACCCAAAAACCCAAAAAAACTAACTAACTAACTCGGTATCAGTGCCAAGTAGAGTATGGAAAAATCCTATTGAACACACTAAATAAAGACCATAGATTGACAATATCAAACAAAACATAATACAAACAATGAAAATTTAATAAATTGATTAGTAAAATATCCCCACAAAGAATATTTTTAAAAATGATCCCTTTTTTTTTTTTTTTTGTAAAATCTAAGAAATGCGACAAATAGAACATCAAATTAGTGAGCACTAAAAAAAATTTCCCACTGAAAACATTTTTTGGGACACTCTCAAAGCTGGCCTGGTTTCTAGTGGGCCTATTCTCCACTCTCTATACGTAAGACCCAATGACTGAGGATTGCCCGGCCTAAGGCCCATCGGCGAAGGAAAGCCCGCAAGTCGATCGGTCCCCCCATCCCCTCTCTCTCTCTATAGTTGGATTCCGAAGGTGTTCGAATATATAGGTATGTACTCCTGGATTGTTTTGGTTTGAATCTCTACCACGATTTTAAAAAAATATATATATATATTTATTTCCTTAAAAAAAAAAAAATTCCTCAAAATCCAAACTGAGTTAGATTCCGAGAAGGCAAGAGTCCAGTCAAACCTTCTAATAAAACTCCCCTTTGGGACATTCCTATGCTCATTGCATAGCTCCTGCTGTTCGACATTGTTAGAGCATCTTCAATAGCCTAGGCATAATCCTAGGCAAAATGTGGCATTTATCTACTTTAGCTAGCTATTCAACATATGGGTACCCAATGGCCTAGGCTTCCAATACGCCACATGTATCAGATTCTACCCCATCACCCTTTCTTTCTCTCTCCTCTTTCCGCTCAGTCCGAACAAACCCAGAAACCTCAAATACAAAGAGAGAAGTTAAAATCCAGCCAAATTTATACACATTCACACAAATTCATATCTGCAAACTCAGAAATTGAAATTCATATCTGCCAAGCATAAATTGAAACCCACAAATTAGTCTGTGTATATATAACCACTAAAAATTCAAATAACCCACCGGAAAATCCGCCGGGAAGCTGAAGCAAACTCGCTGGAGAAGGACGAACAATACTCTTCGGAGTTGGCCTCGATCTGTACTCGTCGGAGTCGGCGCCGATCTGTTTTGGGTGAAATCTGTTCACATCTGAGAGAGAGAGGCCCAGCGAGGCTTCCGTACGTCGCTGGGCGTGGCGAGGAGTTGGAGCGAGGGGGAAAAGTGGCGAGCTGCAGGCGAGGCTGTTGGAAACCCGGAAACACGATTTTCGCTCGGCGCTTTGACCTCCCCGGAGCTTCCCCGAGCCTATTGGAGTGCTCTTAAAGCTTTGTCCTTCCATTGAGGTAACTTCTGTCGTTATTCATTCTTCTTTTTCTTTTTCTTTTTTCCCGCGGTTGAAGTGCTATCTCTCGAGGACCTTCAAATTGTGCGAAATTGGGTTTTGATTTGCTGCTTCTTCTGTGGTTTCATGATTACCAAGTTGGTTGCGCACCATGCGTTTGATAAAACGATGGATTTAGTTGTCCTTCCTTGTCCTTTAGACCCTGGTATTATCATGTGCAACACATCCCCTCTCTAAAAATCAAGTATTGCCATTGGATGTGAGAGGAAGGAGAAATTTAGCGAGAAATGGGAATTCTGGCTTTTGTTTGCCAACTGGGCCTGATCTTGCTTGTAAATACTAATGTATAATGTACGTGAGTCAGGAGCGGACAAGTGGGTGCAAGTGTTGAGAGCTTCTCTCTCTAGAGAGAATGCACTCCCCCTGTCAATCTATCCGGCTCACACCAAACTTGAGGTAATCTCAGCGCAGTTCGGTCATCAAGTAGTAAATCTGTTGATTTCTACATCAAACCTGCGTTTCATCTTCCACACTCCGATCTGTTCACACACAGCTACACCGAACCGATGGACCGTGTAGAAGTCTGGCTCCGGCGATTGGAGCTACACCTGATACAGCTATGGGTCTCGCAAATCTTTTCCGTCACTCCAAAATCTGAGGTAATCTCAGCTCAGATTGCTCACGATGTGAGATTGTTTTTCAAATTCGGTTTGTCATCGACTGCCGCCGATTTTTGATATTCCAAATGGGGTTTCGTTCCCATCTTCAATCTATTTAATCTGGGTAGTCAATCAAGGGATCTATTGAGTTATGTTTTTCAGCTCATCGTTGTGGCGCCGGTTGGAACTTGTTCCAGTCAACTCGATTAGATCTGGCAAATGGGTACTCGGCTGAAATGGGTGCTAGGCTAGGTTTTATCCTTGACCTCTACCATTCAGACATGTTCTTCAAGGGCTTTATTGCTCAAAGAGCTCATTTGGAACCAGAAACCCAAAATCTGCCATGGGTTTCGAGTGGCTTCATTCATCTGCCAAAATCTGCCATGGCCGTTTTCCGTTTCAATTTAGGTTGGAGGTACGTTGGATTATGTTTAAAATCACGTTTGCACTCGCCTTAATTGTTGGTAATACCTTTGCAGATCTGGATTCTGGGTCGCCTTTGTTAAATTGAGCTGTTGAGCTCAAAATTGCTCACGGGCTGGCTGCCGATGGTGCTGCATTCCGTCCAGTCGATGAGTGGTTTTGATTTTAATGCAGTTTTGTGATTCATTTCTCGAGCAAGATCTGCGCGCGCAGCACGTTAGTGCTTTATAATCACAGTGGGCTTTTATTGTGGAATGCACTTTTCGTATACATATAGCTACTGTAGGCCATGGGCCATTGCTCACGCAGTTTCTACAATGGGCTCACAACCAATTATGGCCTAGTTTAGTTTCTGGGCACTCAAGCCTTTAGGGCTCACTGGGGGGCAACTTGTTGCACTGCATATCACATCCCAAGAGATTCTGCTGCTCTAAGTCCGTTTGCTCCTTTGTGTGGTATGAGTGACTGTGTCTGTTCTTATTAGATGAGTGGTAATGCACTGGTTGAGCGGAGCAGTCTATAGCCCTCTGCAGTTTTGTGTGGCCTCGAAATGTGTTAGTTGATTCGGTGGTAATTCATTGTTACTGGTGGCAGATTAGAGGCTTCTTCTCTGCCTCTCTTTTAGGTTGTAGTGAGGCTAGGGAATTAGATTTAGGGTGTATTAGTCCGGATGGAATGGGTGTGGTGTGCAGGGTACTTTGAGGGGTAACCTTGTCGGATGCCAACATCTTCGGATCAAGCCTCTCTCGGAGCCTAGTTCCTCTATAGTAACTGTTCCATAGAAGTGGGTACTACACTTGTCACTTCTGGATTATGTTGGAGTATCGAAATCTTGGTCTTCATATCCCATCTCTGGAGACTTGTGGTGATTGGTGTTTGGCTGAGGACGGGTTATTTTTGGCGATCCTAGAGAATTTGGTTGATAGTGTGGTAGTCTGGATGGAATGGGTGTGGTGTGCAAGGTTGGGCCCCCTGTCGGATGCCGACATCTCTGGTTCGATTCTCGACGCCTAGTTCCTCTTTAGTAGTTGATTAGCTTTCCTCGTTGCCGAATTACTATCTTGCTACAATTTCTCAGTGCTGGTTCATCAACTGATTGTTATTCGATTGTGACTATCAATCTTATATCCTAGCCTGGCGGGATGTGCTAGGATGAAGTTAGTTTCATGTTATTTAATACTCGCATCACTTCGTATCATATCCCGTTGTGCTATCTTTCCTCATAGATAGATAGTGCAACGGGGTATGATGACAAAACACATAGCACTTTTGATATTTAGCTTACTCTACCCTACTCTCCATTCGGGTTGTGCAAAGGTTATCGCACTTTTTCATTGTTTTTCTTTTCCTCCTGGGGTATGCCCCTTGTAGGCTATATATTCGGTTAACTTTTTTAATTTCAAGCTAATTTACCCTAAAAAAAAAAAAGGGGGGGAGCAAGTGGGGCACTGGCTCTGCAAACCTATTTTAGATTTTATTTGTAAAAATTATGATGAAAGATCTCTTGGTTCCCACAATAAGAATCGTCCGCCACTGACATGAGTTTGAATGACTTTATTGCCTGAATTTGCTAAATAAAGAAAATGCAGTGTGCACTGTGGTTACTAGAGTCAGTATATGGAGTAGACTTTAATACAGTGTTCACATGCTGTTGATTTGCTTCTGTGAGTTTTCCTTTTATTCTTATTATTTCTGTTATTCTGTAGCATAGCAGGAGGAGAACATAACAATTGCCGCTAAAGATAGAAGTAAAAGATGCTTGCAGGTCTCTCTCTGTCTCCGTACACATGTACCTAACTTTACTTGGTGTACAGTGTAACATCTGTGCATAACAGCCCCGGTTGTCAGGGATCCCATTTCACTCACCCGACAACCCACGTCTTTCTTTCTAAATGGAATTTGTTCAGTTGCAGTTAACTGGTTGATGGATTTTCACATGGAATGTAATCACATATAATTACTAATTTACTACTGTGACCAGTAAATACAATGAATTAGTTCTTGGACAAAGTAGAACTGATTTCTTCCTACACTATCTCGTAAATTCTTACTCATTGGCGTGCAATTTACTTGATTGTTTTTAGGGCTAAATTTGGGATGTCATCTTCAGCCAGAAGTCATGAATATGCACCCAAGGCAAATGACTGGTATGTTTAAGTTGTCTGAATCCTGATAATTTGTCTTCTCTTTTGTCAATTTAATTTCTTCATTTTATTCCCTTTTTTTTTTTTTTGGATGAGATGATTGGATCAATGAAGGTTGGGATTCATTGTTCATGTCACCACGTGTACCTTATCTTAAGTCGCTCCTGTTTGCATCACGTCTCTAGCCATCTAATAAACAGTTAAGGGCCTTCTTTACATTATACAGTGTGACTCTAGGCTATGGGGGAACTTGATTAACTATTTCAGGAAGATTTAGACAAGCTTTCTGTTAAGTTATGGGTTTATATGTAATTAGTTGTTAATCTACTCTTAATCTCTTATGTAAGTAGATTAGAAGAAAGAGGTCTACTGTGTAATTACTATTTTCCAGTTGTATAAGTATAAACGTAATGAGAAAATAACCCTAACCTTTTGGGTCTCAATTCTGGCGTCCAACTTTACACTTTCTTGGTTTCGTACACATTTCACTTATTTTGAGAGATGTAAGAAACCTAAAATGTGGAAAACATAACTCAAGTCTCATATTCAAATCAAGCATCATGCGACATCTGTCCATCTATCTTATCTCCTTACCTCCAATCTCCTGCCTTCTTGAAGCCAGGAAGTCTCTTCAATTTAGTTCCTATTGTCCTAACAGTAATAATGCATATTCCATTTAAGAAACATGGAAGCAAGCATTTCAAATGAGCATATTTTTGAGTCTCAGTTCCAATTCGACATAATAATGGTTCTCAATACAAATCATTCCTTGTTGTTTAGTATCTTATTAATTAGTAAGCCAAGCGTCTTGATGTGAAGGTGTCAAGGGTGCAGAATTTCCTTTGTCAAGAAGGATAAGGTTGTTACCTAACAATTCGACCAAATGCTTGTTACATCAATCAACAGAAGTTGTCCTTCCTTTCAAGGAACATGAAGAGAATCGGGCTTTGGTTAAAATGTGTGGAATCACATCAGCTAGAGATGCTGCTCTAGCAGCAAAAGCTGGTGCTAACTTTATTGGGATGATTTTATGGCCCAACTCAAAACGTTCCATTTCACTATCTGTTGCTAAGGAAATTTCAAAAGTTGCAAGAGAATATGGGGCAAAGCCTGTTGGTGTTTTTGTGGATGACGATGCCAATACAGTTCTAAGAGCTTCTGAGGCAGCTGATCTTGAATACGTTCAGGTAAGTATTTCTGGCTACAGTTACATTGCATATAGCTTATTTGGTTCCTTTCATTCTGTAATTTACTGAAGGTTTGCAGCTCCATGGAAATGTTTCTCGGGCTGCTTTTCCAGTTTTGGTGAAAGGGAACCGTGTAATATTTGTTCTTCATGCTAAAGAGGACGGGGAGCTTATGAATCATATTTCTGACCAAGAATGTGCTTTGGTTGATTGGATTATTGTGGATAGTGCACAGGGTGGCAGGTAACAAACCTTTATCTCGTTGAATAGAACTTGAGCATCACACTGTTCACCTGCATGTTACATACAGTCCTACACTATCTTCATGAGCTTCAAAATTTTCATCTTTGAGTTGGATCACCTGTAAGCTAGCATTCTAGTTTCCACTAATTCCTGTGTTAGGTAATTATTGGCGAAAATCCTCTCTAACAAAATAAAAACAAGTTCCATTGAGGGCTCACGTAAAGGCAATCTAAGTGGGCATTAGTATTAAAAAAAACTCAGTTGTATGTACACTTGAGGTCAAAAGTAGGTGAATCTCCAAACTCGAGAATATTGCTCTTGCAGCTTGCTTGAAAAGATGCAAATGGCCTACACCTTATTAATCCACATAAATAGATCTCAGTACTGGAGATCATTGATATCTGGGTTTCTTGGCATAAACATAAAATTCAGTTCATTCATTGCAGAAGAATGACAAACATAGAGATGTTTCTGGAAATTGATAGAACTGCAGCAACTTCCTTTTTTCTAGGTTCCTATGTTATATGATTCTGCTGTGTTGTCATGGGGTTACTGATTCAGCTGGTTCTTTTGGACGCCAGCCCTGGATGACTTTCTTCACCCAAGATAAGTATACCCTTTTTCCATACTATGAGCACAAGGGTTTGACTCTTGCCACAGGTAAGATCCCCTTCTCTAGGCTGCGGCTTTGAGACCATCAAAAAACAAATGAAAAGTTATTGACTTGACCTTTTTCTATTCTGTAGCCAGGGACTCGATAATGTCTGGACATTTCACTCAAAACTAAGATGTTGGGCTTTGAATTCCACAAATAGGGGATTCTTGTGGACATTTCACTCAAACTTCTTTGTCGTCTTCAAGTTATTTTTACTTTTTCCGGTTTGGATTTAATTTTTCTTTGGCCTAGAGTCACCTTTTAATGGATTACGTATATCTGAATGTTACATAACATGTTCACTCAGCTAGTAAATGTTGTTAGTATGAGATATTCTCATTGAATTAGGAGATATGAGCCACATGAATCTTTTTTGGTTTCATGTTCTAATATGTCATGCAAACTTGTCCTGGCTAACTTCATTGCTATTCATGCCTGCAGTGGTAAAGGATTCAACTGGTCCCAGTTTAAACTACCACCAATTAGAAGCAAATGTGGTTGGCTTTTGGCGGGTGGAATCAGCCCTGATAACGTCTGTGAAGCTCTGGCGACTCTTAGACCACATGGAGTTGATGTTAGTAGTGGCATCTGTGCTTCAGATGGAATTCAGAAAGACAAGTCTAGGATATTGTCCTTCATGGGAGCAGTGAATTCCATAAAGTATTGATGGACACGAAAAATCAATAGGTATTCAGGAATTAGAACATGGAGATTGTCCCTCAAAAAATCTGCCATGTGTTGTAAATCTCTGAGGCATTTTCTTTATTGAGACCACAACACAACAAACACAGGTTTAAATCTCCCTTCTTGTACTTATTGTTTATCAAAAATTGTTTTGTTTTTTGGTTCTTGACAAAAGAAAAAAGGTTTGTTGAATGTACAGCAACTTAATCTTGGTGGCAGTATTTTTGTTTGAGAGGGCATAATGATACAGACAACTGGTTTCTCCCATTAATTATTTATTTTGCTTCAAATTTAACTCCAAAACTTAATAGTCTCGGATACACAAAGAATATCCTATGGCAAATTGGTTGCCCCTAATTTTACCTCTACAAAAATATCAAAAATATCATCGATTACAAATAATCAGTAGCTTAGACAGCCTCTCACAGTGAAGCTAAAATTCTGTTTGATAGTATACAAAATCTTTCAATCTGCCTTCGGAGAGCCATTGAGCTTTGGATCTGTTTGATAGTATACAACATCCCCAGTGTCACTCACATAGTGATCCTCTTTCATGCTTCTTATGAGGCTTCCCAGTAAGTGAAATGGTAGAGGCCAAGATCTCTTAGGCTCCCTATAGTACTTCCCTAGCACCGGTTTAGCAGCCTCCGTCTGTAATGTCAAAATACACAAAAAAATCAGTAACTCATCTAAGCAGAATGACAAAAACCTTTTGTTGCTGTCATTCGTTCAGTGCGAGTTATGGATAGAGTTACTCACTGCTTCGACTAAGTGATAGTGTGGGATTTGAGGGAAAAGGTGATGTATCACATGAGTCCCAATATCATGGTGAATGTTATTGATCCATCCATAATCCCGGTCAAGCGTTGTTAGCCCTCCTCGCAAATAACTCCACTCCTGTTTTTTGCAAGAAGTAACAGATCAGGTTTCCAGAACCGAAAAGTTTTTATTCAATCTCAAGAATGGATTGAGTTATCGGTAAAGATAAGTTTTTGCATGAATTCCTATACCTCTCCACGATACCAAGGAAGTTTGTCCTCATGGCCATGGTGATGCAAGTAAGTAACTAAATCCAGCCACATTACAAAAATCTGCACTCAGGTAAAATAGTTGAGATAGAAAGTTCAGAGATCTGATAAAGAAAAACCAGAACAAGATGGTTTTTGACTTTGTAAGGTAAAAAGAGAACTAAGGGACTGAAACGAACCGAATAGGGGATGCCATAGAGTTTGAGCAATTGGACTGGACCCATGACAAAGGATAGACCTACGAGCAGTGCAGCCATGGCAGTCCAACACACGGTGGAGGTGATCACATCTTTCTTCTCGCTTGGCACGAACAAATCGCTGTTAGGATTGTAATGAGAACCTGTTTTTCCCGGGCTTCGACTCCACTGAACCATAAACAAAGACCGAAAAACTGTTAAAACTTTCCTAAACTTGTGGTTCATAAGTTCAAAATTTGACACATTAGACAAACTAGTAGCAGGCTCACCAGATAGATAGGGTACGCAAGCAAAGGGAAAGGCAGAGTGAACCTCAACATTCGCGTAACATTATCCAAACCTTTATAGATCTTTTCAGACAACTGAAAATAAAGCCAAAAAAAAAAAAGGATAAAATTTACAATTGCAAATGTATGATGTATCAAAGCATCTAAAGTACGCAACTGAGAAGTGAGAGGAGATGAATTGAGTTACCGGGTGCCACGATTCATCGTTCTCAACGTGCCCGTGGTTTTGATGGTGGGTTCTATGGCTTATTCTCCTGCAAAGTTTCGTGACACAATTGTCATTGCATTACTTGGGAAAATAAAACATAGTACTCCAAATTATTATTTTTCAGGGAAGTGTCCAGAATGTCATGCCGACAACATTTCGATACGACTGACAAAAATGTTATATTCTGGACATTTTCCTATCAAAAAGAAAAAAGGTTTTGTAGCAAATAGAAAGTTGGGTCTGAAGGAAGTTTAAGAAACAAACCATCCATGGTAAGGCACAAGAATTGATGAATGAAGGATATGCCCAACCACACTATTCAGCTTATGGTTACTGGAAAAGCTCCCATGACCACTGCAATTTCCAAAAAAAACAAAAAGAAATTAGTTCAATTTGAAATCCCACAAATGGGCATCAGACTCAACAAACAAAATCCAAAATTCCACAAGAAATCCATGTTAACAGTTGATTACACACCAATCATGGCCAAGAACAAAAAGAGCCCAGAACATGGTCCCCTGAGCAGCCCAATAAAGAGGCCAAACAACCCAACTGTTCAAAGCCGCCGCGGCCGCCGCCAGCCCAAAAACCACCACCACATCCCTCACAACATATCCCATAGACCTCCATGGGTCCTTAACCCAACAATGCTTCGGAATCGCCGCTCGAATGTCGGCCAATCGGAACGGAGGCGGCGAACCGGGGTCAAATCCGTCCTCATTTCCCACCCCATTGAAGATTCCCTCTCCATCTCTCTCTTCTTCTCCCACGAATTGGACCTTCAGGGGGGCGCTCACCTTGATTCCCCTGTTTCTCTCTCTACACCCAGTTGATATAAAAAATGAAGAGCCAACGGGGTTGGATTGGGAGAGTCTGATTTGAGAAGAGTTTGGAAGGAGGGCGATGGGTCCTGTTCTGGGTCGGGCGTAGATTCGAGGGAGGGGTCTTACACCGCATTCTGATAAGACCCAACCCGCCATTGGAGACCCAGAACAGAGAAATTGAATGGAAAAAATTGAAGTCTTTATGTGTATTGAGATATTTTCTGTGCGGATGGAAAGAGAGATTAGAGGGAAAACAAAAGCGGATGAGTAAATATAAGGAGGGCTTCTCTCCTCCTCCACTTGCAGATAGAGAATTTTGTTTCTGGTCTTCTCTCTCTTTCTCTCTCTCTCTCTGGGGTAATTTTTTCTCTGTGTCCTGTACGTCGGATCTGTGTGTCCTATATAGGCGTCTCACACTCTCCTTTCCTTTCCACCGCGGATGTCTATAGCTTTTCTAATTTCTGTGTAAAGAAACGTTTTTTATGTGTTACCACTTACCACCATCTATTATAGAGAAAAAAAAGTTCTGTTCCGTTTTTTTTTTAAACCCTTCTTTTTTTAAAAAAAATATAATTTTAAACTCACATATTAGGAAAATGAAAAATAAATTTTTGATTTTTTTTCATTATTTAAAAGATCTCAATAAGATCTATCAAATAAAATCCATATTGGTAGAAAATTTTTTTGCGTAAACACATGATTTTTAAGCTTGAAATTACCTTCCTTTTTCTAAAATTTTTTTTACTGTTCATTTGGAACGGCACATTATTCACGATTCTTTAGTGAATAATCAATTCAATAAAGATAAGAGTACAGCAAAAGTTGTACAGTAGCCGGGTACAGATCTCGTTTGCGTCCGTTTCGGATCCCGCAAAGATGATCAAAACCGCTCATTTTGTTTGAAACATTTCAATTACGGTCCTGATAAAAAATCATCTCAATCAAATATTGGAAAACATATTTATGAATCAACCAACTTTGCTTCAAAATTTAAGCTAAATTCTGAAGTAAAGTTGGATGATGCATAAACACTCTTTCCAATATCGGATTAAGATGATTTTTTACAGGGACCCTAAACGAAATGTTTTAAACAAAATGAGCGGCTCCAATCATCTTTGCGAGACCTAAGACGGGTGCAAAATCTATCTGTACACGACTACTGTATAGTTATTGCTGTACCCGTAGCACGGTTCTAATCAATTTAAGAATAATTGCACATGTGAAAGGATATTTTTTTACTGCAGTTAAAGGACATAATTGCTGAGGTATTGAAATGGCATTGGAGTCTTGCAAATTGCTCATTCACAGAGAATAAGTTTTTCTCCGTATGCAAAAACCACCGGCCTGCAAAAAATATCTCAAACTTGGTGTTTGATGTTTCTTGTCCTCTCTCTCTCTCCTGTACGTTGGATCTATGAGAAATTTTTGGGTGCTAGGTGGGTACCACGTCACCTAGTTGATGAAGTGTCCAAGAATACATTCGGGCCGTCCAAAAGTATATTGGATTGCCCATATTGAAACATTTTCTCTCCTCTTATTCTTTTTCTAAAACCGAGCCGTCTAAAATTGAAATGGACGGTTTGGATCCGCAAAGCGAACACCACATGATCCGCTCGGCACTGAAAATCTTATCCGGATCTATGATGCCCTATCCTATGTAGGCCTCTCACACTCTCCTTTCCTTTCCAACAGCCGATGTCGATGGCTTTTCTCTAATTTCTATGTGCAAAGAAACGTTTTTTTTGTGTTACCACTTTCTATTATATGCAGACACGGGACACCAGTGACATGCACCACCGGCCTGGAATAGACAACGAAATTGTTAGTTATCAGCTCTGGGCTCCACTCGTCATGGGTTTGGTTCAATAGTAAAGAAGTCGAGTTTGAGCTTGAATTGTAGTAATTCAGTTTGTTTATAAAGCTTGACTCATTTACAGAGGTTCATTAAGTAAATAAAACAAACTCAAACATCTTAATAATAAAAGAGCCTAGCTCGAGCTCGAGTAAGTTAATTTTGGAAGAGCGAAACCAAGGACTTTGACACGGCTCACTTCCAATATATCTTATTTAACTAACTGTATTTGTTTCTCTCTCACAGTGATATTGACACATGTATAATCATAATTCAAAATCATAAATTGTGTTAGTACCATAAACACTTACACATACAAATACACGAAGTCATTCACATTAATGTGTCAGTATGTGAGTGACTTTGTATATTTTTGTGTAACTGTTTATATGTATAAACAGGGATGGAGCCAGGGAGGGGCTAGTAGGGGCGGTCGCCTCTGCAAAAAGAAAAAAAAAACACTACTATTATATGTAAAAAAAAAATTCCTATGAAAGTATATAAATTCGTCCCTGTGTATATAGGCTCGCTCTTGCGTGGTGAAATTCTTGGCTCCGTCCCTGTGTATAAACTTATTGTTAAAATATATATGTATATATACACACCAGGAGAATGGAATTTGGTGTGTGCCTAACTTTTGGTGATTTAATTATGTAGTTGAAAATTCGTCTTTGGCGTGTGCGGACCATCAGAATTTCGTGCTCTGGCCTCTGACCATTGAGTGGTGGGAACGCTCAACACGTATTGTAAGTGGAGAGAGAGAGAGAGTCAGAGAGACGTGGTCGGAGGTGGGTCAAGGGTGTGAAAAGCTACTAAGTAGTATTTTTTTCGTATTTTTTTTATGTTTGATCCGATTGTGTGAAAGCTTGAGCAATTGAGGGGGTCAATTTTCTATGCATTGAGAGAGAGAGAGAGACGTGGTCGGAGGTGGGTCTAGGGTGTTAAAGTTTGAGTGGGTCAATTCGTATGCATGGAACTCGCTTTTTCATCGGTCGATAGGATTGGTCCGATGATGTCAATTTGTTTAGGTCATTGATTGGTCACGGTGACAACAAAAAGCATAAGTATATACTCCGTATCAGTCTCTTTCTTTTATAAACATTTATCAGTATTTTTCTATCCAATTTATTTTGCCACGACACAGTAATTGTATAAAAAAAAAATGAGAGAAAATATCTACGAGGGGAGAAGTTGATTGGAAGGATGAATTTTTAACACACTAATGGCAAAAAAAAAAAAAAAAGAATCACATACCTTTGAAATGAGACCAATCGAAATTATATCGTTACAACAATTTAACTATCATATCAGTTTTAGAAAGAAAAAAAATCATAGAAAAAATCTCTTTCATGCTTGCCAAAAAATTTAGGATCTGTTCGGTCGGACTTGCAGAAATTGACTACCAATTTTTTCCCTAGTATTATTGATTATTGTTATAATCGGATTGGGCATTTTGATTGTAGAACTTTCTTAAAACAGTATACATGAGTAAGTGTCAGAGGAATGCTAGTAAGTTAACAACTAAAGAGAGTTTGAAGTCTCTTTACAGACTCCAAACCTCCTTGTGGAAGCCAAGAGGTACAACCGGGGAGCCACGGATTTAATTGATCGCCGAGCTTGTGTTGTGATCTTTCACAGTCAACTTGAAGGTGCATGATTTCCGAAAACAAAAAACTTGAAGGTGCATGTTGCAAGTTCAAAAGAAATGAAATGAACAGTTTCGTGGATCGAATGCCATGTATTGCACTACTCCACTAGCAAGTTTACTGGCTATGCCTATCAAAAAAAAAAAAAAAGTTTACTGGCTATGTGGGTTTTTGCTGAGACCACACTAGATACCAAGTCATAAACTGTTTAAAACACAACTTTTCAAAAGATTTTTTTTTCTTCTTCTATGATTTGCTAATCACTCCTTTTGAATAATCTGTTGTAATATACAACTACAAAGGGGAGAAGGGATTTTGGTGTCACTGATTTTTGAAACCCCGACACAAAATGTAATTTTCCTCATCGCCCTTTCAGAAATTAACTATCTACAATTACTTTTACCGTGCCATTAAATAAATAACTGTTATGGACAAACCAATAGTCAATAAAAAAAACCAGTACCTACCATAACCACATGAGTAAGAATTTCATTACACCTTTCACAAATGTCAAGATACAGTCACCAATTTCAATACACCTTTTGAAGAATATCAATACACCTATTAGGCTCTGTTCACAAATAAAAAAAAAAAATTACACCTATTAGGCTATTACACGAACTTTATTCTCTATCTGTTTTAAGTTATTATTAGCCTACAAGCAAATGCCTTCTACACTTCTTTCATTTTTTCTCTCCTATGTACGGAAAAAGGGTATGAAGTAAAATACAGAAATAGCACAGCGAGAGGAAACAGTGTAGACCCAAACGGGGTGCGGTTAATATAACACCACGCCCCAGTTTTGTACAACCCCTGGTTGAATGTCACTTGCCAAAACTGCAAGCAAGCTGCACACCAAATCTAAACTCTTTCAAACTTACGTGGAACTTCTATTCATATGTGCCACCACTTGCGCTTTTCCATTGTCTTGGCGAGTTCACTCGCCAAGTCTGCAAAATTCTCAGCGCCACTTTGTAGCTCTGCAGTATGTCTGCTTAGTTTCTGGAGAAGCAGCACAGGAAAATACGGTTAAGGATACAAAGTGCTGTGGAGCTAAGAAAGATTTAGACACTATGCAGTTTTACAAAAGAAAAGATGGTAAAAGAAGTCCTTAACTTCTATATTTCTCATGCTTTTGTGCACCACCTAGAATAAGATTATTTGTTACCCAATTTTCTTTTGTCAATAATGGTAACTTATAACTGCCCAACTATCACACTCTCAAAAGTTGTTCTCCTCTGGACCAACCGATGATAACATCAAGAAAAGATAGTGTGCATTTAGTATAACTAGCACCTCGGATAATAAATATGCGTTGGATGTTGGGCATGGATAACACGTTCATTTAGGTCACAAAACCCAATACACAACCTGCATTGACCTGTTATTCAAAGACCAAAGGAAGAAAAATAGCACTGTTTCTACATTAGAGCATCCGTAATGGGTTTGTTAACTAGTGTGTTAATTGTGTGCGCTAAGAATGTCAATCACCCAGTTCGCAACTGTAATTCAGTCGCGCAGATAGAAAAGAAAAAAAAAAACTGTAATTCAGTCACTTCCAAAGAGGCAAATATGGCTAAACCAAGGTGAGGCTCCTTCCAAAGAGGCAAATATGGCTAAACCTAGGTGAGGCTCTGAACTGTTAAAGCTAGCAGCCTAGTTGTTTAATGGTTTACTAAAAGACTACCTATTTATTACGGGCATGATACGGGAAAGCCATTGTGCAATTTTCTCTCTAATAAACTTGACCAACATTCTAAAAGAAAGTCAGGGCATAAAGAAAAGGATCAAGACACTACATGATAGGGTGGCGTACCTCAAGTTTTTCTTGGCGCTCTACAAGCTTATCTCTTGCATGTGCTGCTGCAGAAGAGGCATCCTGCAAACAGATAACAATGTAAGCTAAGATGGCCTATATCACTAAACAACTCACTAATACTTTTTTCCAAAAATTACCCCATCCTTTCTATATTTAGCTCTAATTTCTTCAGCTGTTCTCATTCTCGGTTCAATACCCGTACTACCACCTTCAAATAACTTCCCCCTCTCTGTTTCCTTGTCTGCAATATCTAATCAAAACCGTAAGTCCATTTCAACATTGAATACACCTACAAGAAGAGAAGAGATAGATGCACAACTGTTTTTAACCTTTTCCTTTACTTTCCCTCTTATGAGAAGAATAGGTAACAGGTGCAGGTTCGTCAATATCAATATCATCTACACAGAATAGATAATATGACGTCAATGGAAGGAGAGAGGAAGGAAATGGAAAGGGGGCAAAAGGGAGGAAAAAATAGATAACCTATGCCAAGTACAACCACTTCCTGGTCATCTGCGATGCCTGTAAAAGGGTCTGAGAAAGGGAACCTAGAAAATATCCTCTCTAAATGAGCCACAATATTTTCTCCATCCCCATGGTTCTCCACCGCACCCCCTTTGAAACTCTTTATGATACCACCAATAATGCCAGGGGGAGTACCCTGCAGTAAGAGAAAGAGATCAGCTCTTTAACAGTTCAAGAAAAGGAAAAAATGGAGAGTCTGAAATCACATGCAATAACCTGTTTCTTCTGACTTTGAGAAAACATAAATGTAGCATCGGTAGCAGCTTCAAGAACTTTATCATGAAGACAAGGTAAAGCCTCTGGAATTCTACAATAAACCACAGATTTAACTAGAAATGCTATGAACTTTTATGTGTGTGTGTGTGTATGTGAGAGAGAGAGAGAGAGAGAGAGAGAGAGAGAGAGAGAGAGAGAGAGAGATACCTGAAGTCATTTTCAAAGGCAAAAAGAGAGATAAAAGCAACTTCATTCCCATTCACCTACGAATTTCGGACATGATAAAATTGAGATTAATATTGTTAAGAAAAGACATAAATAGACATGACCTTTCTGGGCATAAGCTCAGGTATAATGCAATAAATCACCTAGATAAGGCATAAAGTCCGCATTGTTAACACGAATTGAAAAAATTCAGCGAGAAGGTTGAGTGATACGTGTGCAAGTCTTAGACGATAAATGAAAGAACTTTTGGAGAGAGAGAGAGAGAGAGAGAGAAGTGAAGTTGAAAATGTCAGAACTGAGTTAGTTACTGATTGTTAGAACTTAGTTTTACATACATTTCTATTCATTTGACAGATGTCCTTGCTTCCATGGATTTTGGGCATGAGTATCAGATGTGAGTGATTGTCCAAGAATCATGCTCCCTAATACAAAATGATAGACTACTGATATGTTTCGAAAAGATGGTTAGCTGTAGGTTGACATGTCCAGAGTTACAAAGATAATTCATCCCCATTTTACAAAACTCTCCATAAGATCTTGTAAATTACTTGGAAATGTACTGGAAATTAAACAGGCTTGCAAAAGAAAAAGAGCACTTCTATCTCCCGCCCACATTTAAAGCTTTAAGTGTTTCTTTACTGGAACTTAACTTCTTTATTATATTAAAAACTAGAGGGTCCAAACATATAATTTTGGCACAATGGTTGGAAACATAACCATGCCCTTGAGTTATTTAGTGACACGTATCAACTAGGGAGAATAGAAGAGTCTATATAACCTCTCCCTTATGTTGAATTTATCCCAAAATCACCATGTCCTAGGTAACCCCTTGTTTCTCAATCTGGATGACATGACTCCAACAGTTCTACCACAATCTTATAAGTACTTTATTCTTTTGCCGGCATAATGCATCTTAATTTACTGACCCACTTAAGACAGTTAAGACCCTATTTCATCTGATGAGCCAGAAGTGCAGTTTCAAAGAACTTTGACCATGTCACATCCTTATTTGTTCTTCATTATTCTAAGGTGTTCTTCCTCGTTGCTTAACGACTACCAATTTTTCTTTTGCCATTTTCATGAATTCATTATGCTTACCATTGTCTTGACTATTGATCCTCACTAAACCACACCCTTTATTCCCTATTTTAGCATTCAGGACCAAAGTAAGACATTATCCACTTCTCACCAGCATAGTTTCTAAAGAGTGTGGTTTTATTAGCAGGATTTCCGTTTGTTCCAACCGTACTTTCCACATTCGGATTGGTTTTCATGTTCATAGAACAAATTGCACCATCCAAATTCGTCTGAAGCAGTTTGCAGAAATCTGATCCTCAAAACTACTGCTACGGACTGTTGAAAGATTACCTTTTAATGTTACTTTCTTTGCTCATTAAAAAAGAAGATTACCTTTTAATCTCAGCTCAAGGTCAAAAAATGTGAATACTGAACAGGCTAGACACATCTTATGACGACTCTCGTAATGATTCTAAGACATGACGTTTATTGATTTCATTAGCTGGAAAATGGGGGCAAAAAAACAAAAATCAACAGTTAGTTCGAAATAACCCATAAAAAACTTCAGGAGATGGGACTACTATCATAGCATAATAACAACGTACACATACACACAGAAATAACCAATGGAATCAAGTATAATACAAAACCCTGTTGTAAACGGAAGCCTCATGCACAGGATATCATGCCCCTTTTGGATTACTTAGGGTCCAGGCCACACTTACGCGCACCTCGACTAAACCCTGGGGACTTGGCAATGACCTTTTTGCATACATACGTGTGTATATGCAAAGTAATAAAAGGGGAATATATAAAAGCAGATTATTTTAACGAAAAGAAAAAGAACACGAACCAGAACAACATGCCCTGTATCAGAAGAGCTAATGGTCTTGGTCATGCTAGTCTTGAAGTTCCACCTAAGAATTGACATTAGAGAACTTTCTCCCACCAATTCAAGATCTGGTAGGGACCTGTCAAAAGGAAAAATGAAAACAGTGAAAAAAAAAGGTCTCTTCGGATAATACCTCAAACCAAACAACCAAAAAGGAAGAAGAATGACAAAACTGTTGAATCGAGAAAAAAAAACTTCAAAAGAGTAATATAACTATCAGCTTAGCAGCAAAAGCCAAATAGTTGTCAAAGTGCCATATCCAACAGCAACATAATTGTAAAGGGAAAAAAGAGAGCTGGAAATCAAGAAGTTCACCTTATCTCAATCAGTCCAGTCTGGTAGACTAGAATCAATCCACAAGCTTTTCCGTCTTTCTTGAAGATTGTGGTCCAACAACATGGTTTTTCAAGCTTCACCTTTCGGATGGACTCACTCTCCCCCTGAAACAGAAAAAAAAAAAAACATCGATTTTCAAATGGAATACAGAAAAAATCACAAAATGGATGGGAGAAGAGGCACCTTAATCAGAGACTTTAAAGAGTATAAATGCAGTGCATCCTCGCAACAAATTAAAACAATTGAGTCAACAAAATCCTGTCCAAAATATGTGGCTTGAGTAAAGGCATCAGATTCGGTTTCAACAGAATCGTGTTGATGGTGAGCATTGGTTTGTGCACGTTCAGATTTTGCTTCAGGATCCTGAGAAGAGATCATTGAAGGGTTTTCACAGTACCCTTCAGGGGAAAAACTGCTCGCTGCATACATAGAGATTGTGGGAGTTTCAACAAAAACTAACTGTAAAGTTACAAACTTATATTCCTCCAAGATGACTTTACTTGCCTAAAATATAAATAGAGATCGCAGATAACTCAGTTGAGTGCATTGACAAAGAGCTGATCATATTGCCTGTGGTGCTATCCATCACAACAATGTGTGCATCTCTGGTCAAGATGAAAATTACTTCCACCGCAGATTCAATGGAAGTTTTGTTTCCGGAATGATCCAAATTACCACAAGCAATAGGGAATGTTGGCATAGCTAGAGAGACAGCTAGCGAATTTGAATTGGATAGACAGTCTGTAAGAAACAAAACCGCAAGTGACCTGATATCAAGCATTGCAACCTGAGGTGTCAAAAAAACAAAAAATATTGTCATTGAAATCATGGCCCTTGCCAATTGACATGAACCAATGTAATAGATTAATAACTAACTACTACATGTCGCTTACACGACCACATTCAAATCCGACTGCTAGTCTGTCTCCAGAATTCATATACTGCAGGGTGTGCACCGGAGAATTGAAGATGGAAAAGATAGCAGTACATTGAGCTTCACTATTGCAATGGAAATCATGAACTGCAAAACAACATATGCAATATTAATCATGTCAACAATAAAGGGAACAGAAAATTAACACGGTGACATTAATGTCATTAAAACTAGTTTATATGCCCGAAACCAGTAACATCAATTCAAATAGAATGGGCTGGACTTATTCAAACAAATTCCCCCTCCTGCAAAATAACAGATGATAAAGAAATGATAACCCAACGTATGTCTGCATAAAACATTGTTCAATGCTTGAAGATTGGGGTACTCCTCTTCAAGCATATGCGAAGAAGGTTCAAATGTGAAGAAACAATAGCATAAAACCATACGTAGAGAGCGAAGCAGTTCCATGTAACAAACTTTGAATACTTTCAGAAAGGCTTCATAGGACTGAGTTTAGAATCTTTAGTTTTTGAGGGTTGTTTCTCTTCCCAACTTTTTCTTCTACTAGTTACAAGTATTCAACCACAAATTTGAACTTTGTTTCTACATCTGGCATTTTTTTTCTCTCATTCTTCAGATTCTCACGCAGAAGAGAATAGTCCTGCAAGTTCCTAGTGAGTGTTGGTTCCCCAAGCATCGGAACAGCTATACACATCTGAATTCTGAACCCACATGAAACCCATTGCGAGTTGTTCTTTCTTAACAGCTGCTCTCAAATACATGCGAGTAGAACGTTGTTAGTCTATCAAGAACTAGAACAATTAAGCTTTACCTTTATATTTGTAAGAGGTAAAGTTTCTCTTTCAAAATTCCCATGCATCAAAGCACTTCAACCAACCTGGAATAGTTTCTACATCTCAACCAGATTGGAGGAGGTTTGGTAAGACCAAGTTTTACAAATATGATAAACCCACCTAGACATCTGATTTACACAAATAAATAAAACTGCTTTGTTGAGTGTTTATAGCTTAAAACAAGCACATAATAATAACGTGACACAATAAACCTGCCTTCGTACCACAATTTAGAGCATGTGGGATACCACGTTCTCATACAGTCGTACGTATTACTCTTACTGGAGTGTTCAGCAATCGTGAACGTAGCCCATGTTTCCCATCAATTACACAACAACAACAACAACAAAAACTCGTATCCCTTGATCTAAAAAGTACTCCTATGAATTAAAAAATCTGATTTCAAACTTGCACCTCTTTAAAGCTGTGTTTGTGCAACCAAGTTTCAAGCAATTAATTGAACACATACCAGGCATGATAATAATTACGCAATGAAGACAAATAATTAACATTTACAAAGCGAACCTTCCCGCTTGG